>BPLQ01003296.1:672323-685397 GCA_021605075.1 Caerostris darwini
ATTCCTTTTTTAAGACCTTACATACAATATTACTCCCCTTTATTTTTTTCCTTTCCATCTATATTCTCTATTATGATTTTGATTGTGCTGCCATTGTTTCCATCCACGTTGATCCTATTGTATAATGCTCAGGTCTTCCTATTTTCTATTCGAAATGCACCAAACCGAGCATGATAGATAAAAGCCCGGATTCCTGGAGTAAGGAAAAGAATGAATGAATGAAAGAAAGAAAGAAGAGTAAAAATCTTTCTTTATATTTTTATCCCGTCTTAGAATTAATGGGTCATGCGAAGTTAAGCCAAAACGGGAGAGACTACCGTTCGTTCTTTGGCTGTAGAAGGTTCGTTAGCTTTGAACAATCGACGTCTTTGTTCAAGCTTAATGGGATCACGGACAAACGGATGAACGTCGTTTGTAGTTGGAGCTCGAACATTGCAGGCTAAATGCTGGCGTTGCAATTTTTATGTTCTCGCTTCATTGGCGTCGCCAGTCAATGGAAGAAATGCTTCTTCGGCCTTCGCTACCTCAATCAATCTGTCTCAGTGAATACCAGATTAAAAGAGGAATAAAAGTATGGTTGGGGGTCGATATTTTTTAACTCTGTCCTGTCCTTAGTTGGACTCAGCGAAAGGCTTATCATACAAAATAATATAGCAATATTTTTTTTATATTTAAACCTGCAAAAAAAGAATCTAAAAATATAACAAAGAACATAGGAAATATAGGAATCCAACCAATTAGATACATACGCAGATTAATACTCTTAATACCCTCTCTATATTAAAGAAAATACAATATGTATAGAATTAAGTCAATTTATATAATCTTTATAAAGCATTTCTTTTTATAAATATGTTCAAAGATTGGTAAATTTAATATAAAACAGTTAAATTTTACTAGAAATCCAAATAAGAAATTCATTATTTTTCTGTAAATTTATTGATATTTAAAAGCAAGTTCGTCAAATTTATTAGTATTATGATAACTCATGTAATATCATGTTATAATATTTTTATTAATTGTCATTAAAATCGCTAAAGTTTTATTAATTGTCGCTTCTAATCTCAGTGAATAACAGATTAAAAGAGGAATAAAAGTATGTTGGGGGTCGATATTTTTTAACTCTGCCCAGCCCTTAGTTGGACTCAGAGGAAGGCTTATCATACAAAATAACATTGAAATATTCTTATATTTAAACCTGCAAGACGAGAATCAAAAAATAAATCAAATAACTTGGGAAAATCAAGGAAGTATAGGAATCCAACCAATTAGATACATACAGAAATTAATACAAATTTTTCAAATGCATGTGATATAGAGAGTTTAAATTATTTTGGTCATCAATTACTTTTGTCAATTCTATTTTGTGGTAATAGTGAATACTAGATTAAAAGAGGAGTAAAAGTATGTTTGGGGGTCGATATTTTTTAACTCTGTCGTCAGCTGAATTTAGCGGAAGGCTTATAATACAAAATAATATTGAGACATTATTTATATTTAAACCTATAGAACAAGAATCTAAAAATATAACAAAGAACCTGGGTAAATCAAGGAAGTACAGGAACTCAACCAATTAGATACATACAGAGATTAATACTGTTAGATAAGTTTGGCAAATTCATATGATGTAAAGAGTTTAAATTACTTTATTCATCAATTATTTTTGTCAATTCTATTTTATGGTAAAACTGAATACTAGATTAAAAGAGGAATAAAAGTATGTTTGGGGGTCGATATTTTTAACTCTGCCCTGTCCTTAGTTGGACTCAGCGAAAGACTTATCATACAAAATAATATTGAAATATTTTTTTTTTATATTCAAACATGCAAGACATCTAAAAATACAACAAAAAAATCTGGGAAAAATCAAGAAAGTAAAATAACCCAAAGAATTAGATAAATAAAGAGATTAATACTGTTTGATAAATTTGGCAAATGCATATGAGTTTAAATTACTTTGGTCATCAATTAATTTATCAATTAAATTTTATGTTAAATTTTTTTGAAATCAGAACAATTAAAATTTGGAATGTTCTTATAATGTATTATATATCAAATATCCTATGTATTGTTAAATAACTTTAATTAAAAATGTTTATTTCAAATATATATGGTAAACATTTAATTGGATATTTATTATCATTGAAAATTTAGAGCTAAAGATAATTGAAGAAATTGGTGCGTTTCTTAATTCATAATCTTCGCTCAATGTTTTGTTTTACAAAGACATTTGCAAGCTGTCTCTGGTAGATTATTTTAAGTAATTTTTTTCTGTTGTTGATTGAATGAATTATGTAGCTATTTACAGCAGTTACATTCAACAAAGAGAAAAAACCACAAGAGGACAACTTCTTGGCAACATCATAGATAACACAAAGTTTGCCCATTTTCACACCTCCCTTAGTAAGGTTTCAGTACGTGATAAGCTAGAGATATTTCAAGTAACCTTCATCTACATCGATGACTGCGTGATCATGAAGATTTGAAATTAATATAACATTTTAATTGCGTTTTAGAAAATACGAACGAAGAATCATCTTAAGAAGAATCTTTTCTAAAACCGAATAGACTATGATTAATCTAGGTTCACAATTTTTCATCAGTTTGAACTCATTCAGTTGAAATTCGAACAATCAGTCTAGGCCTACATAGAAATCAATTAAAATACCCAATTCATATCAAATTAGATTGTGTTAAGATTAATATAATAAATATATCTTGTAACTGAAAAAACAGTTATCATAAAAATATTACATTAACGCATCTGTTAAACACAAATGACGTATCGGCAGACTCATTAACACTTCAAAATTCAAATTATGACAGACAATTATTCTAACTGAGTAGGAGGAAAAGCAAAGAAATAGTATTCGTAGCACACTATCTGATCTAAAAATATATAAATAAATTAAACTTTAGTGTATTTCCCACATACACGCCACCGCTGGCAGGTTAAATTAACTTATTAATTTAAAGAACAGCATTTGGTAGCAAAATTTAATTTAAATGTAGCTGCTTTAACGAAATTTAAAATTTATCATAACATTATTAAAATTAATTAATGCAAAATAGTATATATATATATATTATAGAACATATTCATATATCACTGGATTAAATTTAATATGTTATTAGAATTATCTCTAATGTCAGTGCTATAAATTAATTTATTAATGTGGTGCAGTGCTATTTACTTAAACTGATTAAAATCATTATCAAAATCTTTCTCCTGAAGAAAATTACATTTAGAATTGAAATTACATTTATATTTGAAACATTGTCTCAAGACGACTCAGACATCAAAAGATTTATTCTCCATTTTGAATTAAAATATATTATTTATTAATTTAGAAAACCTTATTTCCATGTCAAAAGTTGCTTCGTAATATTATTTTTATTCTTTATCTTGCTCATAATATTTACTCAAATGTTTTGTTTTTAGTCATGTAATTGATTAAATGAAGTTTTAAGTGGTTTTATTAGTTATTTTATCATTTGTTTCCCCACCCCTAGTTAGAAGTAGTTACAGCTCGTTAATTTAGTTTGCCATTTCTGAAATCTTAACAGGGTGTGGTATTTAAAAGCACCTATATCATTAAGGTTGGGTGTATCTTCTGGAAACCACATATGCTATTAATATACTTGAATTTTCGTTTTTTACTTATATAAGGTTGCCTTTACATTAACTTAATATTGCTTCACAATTTGGCATGTAGACGGTTTTTTTTTACTCATATTTGTTTTTTTAATTTAAGAAACATTATGCTTGAAAATATGCTTTCTATATATTATGTTAGTAAATGAAATTTCTTGTATTATTTATGATATAAAATTAAGCGCTGTTTTACAAGATTTAAAAACATGAAACGAAATTTACCAATTATGAAAATTACAAAATTTAAAAATAGAGAGTTTTTGCATACCGTATTTTGGACGTCCGTTAGCTTTTTCTCCCTAGCGCGCATGCTCATAGGAAACATTATTACAGATACGCATGCGCAATTTCCTATGAGCATGCGCGCTAGGGAGAAAAAGCTAACGGACGTCCAAAATACGGTATGCAAAAACTCTCTAATATTGCACTAATTAACACCTTAAAATATTATTTCGAGTAAATTCGTTTCTCATATTCGTATCCTTTCTGTGCACCATGATTTCACTCGTACGAAAATTATTTTTCAATTGTATGTAAAACAAATATTTTGGAATACATTCTATTATTCTATTCAAACACAAATTCATTCATCATATGCGACATTTGTCAACAAGGATTCTATCGTGATTTCATGTTGCTTAAAGGCTCGTTCCCACCGAGGCGAGAGACGTGAAGATGCAAGAGGCAAGCGACCAAATTTTTTCGACCCCTTCACAGCGAAACGTCAGAAATAGCATTACGCATAGTGAAAAACCGCTTGGAGTTGAAAGTTGGGCTACTCCACGCGGCGAACTGCAAACCGGTTTCAGGCGACAGCGGTGAGGTCAAATTTTGGTCGCTTGCATCTTGTCGCCTTGGTGAGCACGAGCCTTTACAGACGTTTGTCTTGATGTCCTTCAGTTAAATTCAAACGACGAAAATTGCGCGTTATTTCTTTATCAGCGTTTGTATTTGCTTTCCTTCTAAATTTGTAGAAATAAAGATAATTCTAGTGTTACTAGCAGTTATTCATCGTATGTTGACCATAAAAGCATTGGCGATGAATCAAAAGATTATAATTCTGATTCTATATACATTCCAAATGGTTAAATTTACACTTGAAATTGTATAATAAAATTAATAAAGAAAGGTAAAAACTTATTCATCATAATTCTAACATTACATAGATTCATTTGAACTAAAATAAATTACCTAAAGCAAAATAGTATTTGGATAAAAAAAAACCTTTAAGGAATAACTATTTAAAGCATAGAATGGATAAATAATTAGATTTAGAATATAAGATGTTAAAACTAATATTTTTTTATGTTTAAAATAAAACATCTAAACTTTGAATGACATAAGAAATTAAAATAATTAAAATCTGGAATAATTATTTTACTGTAAAGAAATTTATTTACTAGAACTACATGCTATATGACATGTTTATGCAATTTATAAGTTACACTTGCAATTCGTTTAAAGATTTGTTTTATCATTTTCATTAAATTTATTGCACTAATATTAAACAAATGTGTTTTGAATTTTTTAATATTAGTAAAATAACTAATATTGAAAACTAACTAATTATTTACAAATGTTAAATATTAAATAAATAATAATATTTCACGTATAATAACTTGAAAAGTAAAGGTTTTCCCTCAAAGAACGTTAAAGAAGACAGAAAGAATTATATATAAAATATAATTGTTATCTTTCCTCTTAGATAATAAAATTCATGAGTGTTAATTATGGCATTTTCTGAATATAATTTTTTTGTTATTTGATATAAATTTACAATTTATAAATTCCAAAATTTATGTGTATATATTGCTGAAGAAAAGAATTTTCTAAATTTCTTGTATATTATTTCCATTTTAGGTATCATAACTCATATTATGTTACGCCAGTCAAAAATACGTTCTGAAGTAGCAGCGTTAAAAAAAAATGCCTTTGAAGTATTTTTGACATATTTATTTTTTATTTTTTATTTCCAGTTATTTTTCAATTGCTTCGTTTGTTAATATTAAAGACACTTGTAAATTATTGGCAAAATATTAGAATTGGTCATCAAGACAGATATTTTAACAGATTAGGACCACATTTCGTTCTAAATGTCAGAAAAAAAATAGACATTCAAGTGTAACTTTAGCAATAAAAAGAAAGTGAATTAGCAAATTCATATGTTGCGCAATCATATATAATTAAATGAGCAAAATAATCAAAGTACATGCTCTAAGTGGCAGCTAAAAATACCATTGCACAATTCAAACAAGTTGAATAAAAGCCTAACGCATCCTCTAAGTTAACTCCTGGTGGCGTGCTATCATATCCTCTGCAACACTATTATCATAATTATAAATTATATGTAGTTTATAGATGTCTCACGCATGGCTTTATGTGCTACAGTAATTATCTGAAGAATTGAGAATGAAACACTTTTGAAGAACAACACTTGCTTTGACTAACTTTCTACTTCTGCTTAATAAGACAATCAGCTGCAACTAATGATTTTGCCACCTTTCACTACAAATTTACGTGTGGTAAATGCTCAACGGCAATGTTCTGAAGATAGACCACTTTTCTTCAAGAAAAATGTCTAAAGAAACACTAAAAATGACACCAAAAGTGATGACATGAGTTTTGAAGTGCCTCCCACCTAAAACTCAGACTGGAATGCCATCTTAGGTTCCAAAATAAATATTGTTCGTCTTAATAGGTGTCAACACTCTATTAATTTTTGAAAACTATTCACGAACACAATGAGTGGTAGAAGAGAGGCACTTCAAAACACATGTCCTCCTATTTGGCGTAATTTTTGTGTGTGTTTTTTTAGGTACTTTTTTATCTTTCTGTCTATATCTAATATATCTTTCTGTGTATACGTATATATAGGGAGAGATAGATAGATATTTCAATTAGAAATACACATTAAAATATGGTATAATTAGAATAGAAATGTTATAAATCTTCGTTCTCATACTTCAGCAAAATAACAATGGTTTAATTTTGTGCATATGAAGTATTTCATTACTCCTCATTTTTAAATATGAGAGCATATTCAAAAATATATAATCCATTTTTTTAGTAGTATGAATTGTTTTATAAGTCTTGACAGTGGAAAATTAAAGTAATTTCTTGTTTAAATAATTGAAATATTTCTGAGAAACTAAAAACAACATGACGATAATGTATAAAATTAGTCATCATTATAAATATGAAAAGAAGGTATTTTTGTTTAAAAGTATTTTTTTTTTCTTTGTTTTGATCAACTTTTAAGATTAATTTTAATTATTGTGATTGTCAATTTTTGGTAAGTAAACATTATCTTTGTTTTTGCAGGTATCATGGGTGAGGCAACGCGATCTGCATATCCTGACCGTAGGCAAGTACACCTACACGAGCGACCAAAGATTCACCTCCATCCACATGGACAACACCGAGGTGTGGACTCTGGAGATCAAATACGTGCAGAAGAAAGACGCTGGCGTCTACGAATGCCAAGTGAGCACTGAACCGAAGATGAGCCTCAGCATCCAGCTCAACGTTGTTGGTGAGTAATAATAATAATTTCACGTACATTTAATTCGTAAAGAATACTTCTTATCTCTCTGTATTATGCCATATATTTTATTTAATGTTATTTTTAGCTTTAAACTCTTTTTGTTTTTAGCTTTGTGATTTTTTATCTATAATCTTCAGTAAATGTAGACTATTAATTTAAGCATCACTGACTGTATTTAAATAAAAAAAAAAACTACGTATTTTAAATTTAACTAAGCTAATCTGGAATTTTAAATTGTTCCATGTACTTACAAACCGGTGACGAAGTTTATTTTTAAAATATTTTTTTAATATTTATTTTAATTTTAAAATTAATTTTAATTTAATTTGAATTTTTGAAGTTTAATTCAGTTTTAAAATGAATTTAATGTAACTTGAATTTCGGAAATTTAATTCAATTTTAAAATTAATTTCATTTACTTTGAATTTTTTAACATTTAATTTAATTTGGATTTTTGAAATTTAATTTAATTTAATTTTAAAATATATTTTAAATAAAAATAAATTATTTATTTTATATTATTTATATTGATATTGATATATTATTTATATTATTTTATTTAACTAATTCAATATAAAATATGTAGGCAGATTTCATTTTAAAATAAAATTAAATTGCAAAAGATTAATAAATAAATATTGCAAAAATTTAATTTTTCATCCATTTAATAAATATTAAATATCGAATTTCAGTCACATTTAAGGCATAATCTTATCTAATTATTTTAGCAAATGATTTCATTTTTGAGCGATATAATATAATTAGTATTATAAAATTAGTAATAATTATTACTAATTAGTATAATTAATATTGAAAAATGTAACGAGATAAAGAATAAAATATCCCAAACTGTATTGTGCATAAACTGTGATATGTTATACAAATATTGTGTTGACTATAAGTAATTGAAAGATAGTTTAGAAGTTATGGAAAATGACTTTTTAGACTAAAAAGGACTCTTAACAATCTTTTAATTTAATTAATATAATTTGAAAAATACATTGTTAGAAGCACAGATTAAGTAATAAAAGAAAAGATAGAAAATCAGAAGAGAATTCTGGGGGGCAATGTTCTGGGTTAATTGCTCGCAATGTCAACTCGGGATCCAAACTCTTTCCATCTTTCCGAAAGCATATAAATACTCTCGTCTATTGATGAAAAGCATTCAATTTTAAAAGATAATATTTAATTTAACGTATTCTTATATTTGCGTAATAAATTCAATTTTTATTTAAAAGTTTCAATTTGTACGATACATATTTATTGAACTCTTTAATTTTTTTTTATTCCTTAGCGATATTTATTTATTAAATAAGTATATCAAAAGGTTTTATATTTCTTCTCTTCAAACATATGAAATAAACTTCTGCAACCATATTTAAAGCATAGTTTCATCTAATTGCTTCAGCGACTAATTATCTTAACAAACAATATAGTGTTATTATTCTATCGATGAAAAATTAAATAAAAATATAAATTATCCCAAAAATTCAACATTAATTATGTGAAATAATTCAAAAAAAATTTTCTTGTATAAAAAGTAATTCACACATAATCTATAACTCAAGAAAAATCATTTTAGACACCTTTTTATCGGAACGAAACGAAAAATACTTTATGAAAAGCATGACCTAACTAAGAAGGAAAATGTTTAAAGGAACGAATTCAATGTCACCATATACCTCCCCAAACTCTGGGCAGGAATATTGCCAATATTTTAACTGCTCGCAGTCTCAATTCGACATCCAAACTCAGGTGTCAAAACTCATGACACGCCACGCTAGCTCGAGGATAATATAAACTCCAAACTTCTGCTTCAATCTTAGTTCCTTTCCCCCTCACGATCTTAAATCCCTTTCGTCTCTAACATCGATGATATTTATTTAGAAAATGGAGGGTTCGCAATTTTCCATTGGAACTTCTGCAACCTCGGATCCATTTCGCCACAGGCTCTGGAGGAGATATTCCAAGTCTTTTCTGCAAACGTGATGAAGAGGCGATGTTTGGGTTTGTCAGGTTTCGAACCGCTCACGCTATAACGAAATTTCCAATTAAGGCCTCCTCCTCATGTCAATGATTTCTCTCGCAGCATTCATTTTGGATTTAAATAAAGCAAAAAGGAAAAAGGTTGTTCAGTGTTCAAGGGTCCTCGTTTAAAATTTCACTTTGTTTGCGATGCTCGAAATTAGTGTCTTTTGTCATGTAGCAAGTCTGGAATAAACTTCCTAATTAAAATGTCTTAACTTTCAGATTGGAATTTGATTAATAACATTGATTTCAAATAAAAAATTATCCTTATTTTATTTTAGAATATTGCCAAGTGCTTTTTTGTTGTTTTGGGATGAGTTTGGCTTATTTCTTTTTTATTTCTTTGAGTTTAAAATTTTAATTAATTATTATTAAATCAATCTTCAATGTAAAGAGAACTTCTTAATAATAGTTAAAAATCCTGCTTAAAGCGAAACTCAAGAAAGCTATCAGTACAAATGGAAATGTTTTTACTTATTTTTGATAATGAACAGGATTTTAAAATAACCAATAATTTAATAATAGTGTGGCATATTGAACTTGTTGATTAACTCACCAGTTAATAATAATTTGGTCTGTTGAACTTGTTAATTGATTCATCAGTTAATAATAGTTTAGTTTATTGAACTTGTTAATTAATTCATCAATTAATAATAGTTTGGTCTATTGAACTTGCTTGCTCTAACTCATCAGCTTATAATAGTTTGGTGTGTTGAATTTTTTCCATCTACATACCATTTTATACAAAGCAATTAACTCAACATTATTTAATTAAAGCATTCACACTCAACATTATTAATTAAAGTCAGTGAAAACAAAGCTTTTAATTAAAAAGTTTTAAAAAAAACAAGTTTCATTGTATTTTTAATAAATATTTTATCAAACTAATTATGTTATAAATTTTATAAGCTTACATAAATCATTTTGAAAGTAATTATAATTCTAGGAAATTTCTCGTTTTTTTTTTTTATTAAAATGATCTGACAGACATAAATTACTACCGAATTATGTTGTTAATTGGTTTTGTTGAAACTATATGGTCAATAAATGTTGACTCAGTTTCCACAAATTATCCCAAAGCATCATATTCACCAATATATTAATAAAATTTTTTAATGATATAGTAAAACTAAATTTAATGTAAACAGGAACAATATATTTGATCTTACATTACTTTCATTATATTCCCAGCAACTCTGAGAAGCTGAAATATAAAACCATGAATGATGAAGATAGCTCTGGAGCAAAGAGCTCTCAGCATGTGGAAAAGCATGGTACACGTAGAAAGAAAACTTATGGGCAATTTCCGATGCCCTTCGCATTCAGGTACCTCGGGATATTCAATGTATGGTGAGAATAAAGTGTGATTTTTAGAGCTTTCAAGGGCCAGGAAGCTTTTCTATGTCGTCAGCAACGAAGGATTCCAAAGAGGCTTTTCATTGAAGATCCACCACATTTTTTATACTTTTTTTTACAACATATCGAAAAGAAAAACGACCATATGAGAATTTTTTTTATTGATTTATTAGGTGTATAAAAAAATCAATAGTAGGAGTTTTGCAATTTTATATAGCTTTGTTTTACAACGACGACACTGTTGATAACTAAACTCAAAGATAAGGTGATCAATTGTAAATTTCATGCGAAAATATAATGTATTATACAATAATCAAAATTTAATATTTGTAAATATTCTACAAGAGCATGAAGATTACGAGTCAAATTCCTAATGGCAAAATTAAAACGAAAGCATCTGTCCAATAGATAGGCACAATTAATTATAAATTTGAAGATCTTCTATTGGACTCCAGGAAGAAAGACGAAGTTCTTCCCACCACAGATGTAGATTTTTCAAATTGCAGTGATGCATGCAATGCAGTAGGTGCATACAATCTAGTAGGATATCTATGGTGATGCATACAATGCAGTAGGACATTTATGGATTCAATGTTATTCAGCATAAACTGAATGACATTGAATCTGCTCTTCAAATTGCGTGGGTTGATGTGGCTGCAATGTAGAATAAACTCTTTTATGCACTTTGAATAAAACTGAAACTACATATATGTGCTGCTAGCAATGGAAAACCATGTTAAAATATCCGACATTTAAAAACAATTTTAGGTATGATTTTTTTAAAAATTTCATTAAAAACGTTATGCTTTTAGGGTAAGAGATTTTATTTTTTTTAATTATTATTTTTTTTTTCTATTTTTCTTTATTTTGTATAACGAGCCATTCTTTGGGATTCCTAAAACTATTATTTGGATGTTAAGATCTTTGATAGATTTGCTTATAAAAAATTAACAAACATTTTACAGATACAAGATAAATCTTAATATCTGGATTTTTATACCTTTAAAAGAAGAAGAATTAAATATTCTGCCATAAGGGACAGTAATGAATACTGAGAGATGTCTCAGTTCAACCTATGTGCTTTCAGACAGGATATGAGCGAGAACTAAGCGTCATTTAAGCGAAGTCGAAATCTCTCTCTCATATTCTTTTTCTCCATTTCCGTGTTCGCATTCATCAAGATGTCATTTGCATACAGACGAGCTTCTCATCTGTCAACACTTAAAGTACGCCAGCAGGATAATCTGCCTTTCAAGTTGAATAAACACGCTACTCCAGTTCTGTCGAGCACAAAGAAGGTGATTAAATATTCATTTGGAAAAAGACGAAACAAATGCACCCTCATGTATCCAGGATATTACCCTGTTTTGTTCTCTGAGTCACACTATGAGGGGTGATAGCCCCGATTTTTATTTTTAGAATTACGAAATTCAGTATTCAGCAAGAGACGGGGAGTGCCATTTGCCCTTTGAGTGTGACATTCTAAGTATTAATTACTTGTCAGAAATTGGAAAAATTCAAATTAAGTTTCTTGCTTTTTAATATGCTACTAGAGTTCCAGTCGAGAAACAATGTTGATTTTTTTGCTATTAATAATATAAAGTTATAATGGTCGTTCATTTTGTGATTAGTAAGACACGATAATAACGTCTCGAAGTCTTTTATCTGTAATAAATCAGCTTATTCTCTATAATAGCGTTAAATGAAAAAGAATATGACTTACCTGTAATTCCAGGCCTACCAAAAATCTCGAAGTGATCTACATACTGAGAAGAATCTTTGGAGAGTATGGTGGGAAGTAAAAGGAATTGTTTATCAATAGGTGCCGGATGACAATTAAACAATAACTTTAGAAATTTCCTAACAACATCTTAGGTGCTTTACAGTAATTTTACAGGAAAAATGTCCTTCGTTGATAAACTGGAAAGGAGTTGATAACTTTACGTACTTATCGAACTTATCTATTACAGAATCATTGAGAAGAAGAGCCATAAATTAAAATTATATATATTTAAGATTTATTTTAATTCATATTATATATTGAATAAAATTCTTACTATATTACTTTCGTATTAGGAGTTAAAAATAAATTATTTATAAATTAAAGAATGATTTAAGGTTACGTTTCAAGGAATATCGTCATAAACCTTTAAAAATGAATGTGAGATTTTAAGAGGAATGTTGAAGATGTAGTAGTTTTAATTTGCTTGATAAAATAATTTCAATTACAGATCTCTTAAGAATACGAACCATAAACAGAAGAACCATAATACTGAATTATATATATTTCTGATTTATTTTAATTCATATTATATGTTGAAAAAAATACTTACTATTCTACTTTTGTATCTCAAGAATTTTAAAAGGAATTAAATTTTTAACTGTAAGATATGTTCTGCAATATTTCATATTATTAAAAATACAAATGACATTCTTCGTCAGTGAAGCGAACAATAAAGAAATTGAAATACATCTGCAATTTCTGCATCAA
>BPLQ01003296.1:685407-698379 GCA_021605075.1 Caerostris darwini
AAGCGAACAATAAAGAAATTGAAATACATCTGCAATTTCTGCATCAAAAAATCCGGAATCAATTAGTTTTCCGTCCACGTCCCAGTGTTTGAAGCCGGAACATGGTTTATATGGGGGGATTCTGATTTCCATTTAATACTCGAACACTGAAACACTTACTCCCGTGTCAGTTCCATTTCTAGAGTCATCTTTCAACGACGGAATTGAAATATTGGAAGAATCCACACGACTGCTGAGCAAAATGATTACAGAAAATCAACTGCCGTGCTCTCTCATTGGAAAACGTGACTGCAGTACAGAAACTAATCAATAAATCTAGTTTCCGATCGAAGGGTTCCAAGAGAGAGCTGGATAAAAATATTACTGGGATAGAGAGAAAGAAAATACAAAGGAAGCAGTGGATATTCATGGGGCCAGTCTCTTATGCGCGTTAAGAGTCACGCCCTGATTTATAATGGCATTATTCATAGCGCCCCAAATAGGAATATCTTTCGTCTCCACGCCGATAGGTGGCGCTGTGGCCTTTCCAAAAGCTCGAAAGGCCCCTTTCGGGAATAGGAAGACCGAAAAGGTATTTCCTAGGAAAAAGTGGGGGAAAAATATGCTTTTGTGATGTCACTAGAAAAGGCAGGAAAGTGTGAAATAACAGGATGAAGCTCGAAATATGAGTTTTGGCTGTTAGTTTGCTTTACGTGCTGATTTTTTTTTTTCTTCAAGAAGGAAGAAGAAATGCCTCATATCGGAGATAAAAAAGGAATATAACAAAATATATGCCGGGTCGACGTTTTTTTTTTGCCAAAGCGATGGAAATAAAATATATACGTCTAGTTTTGAAATGTAAAAATATATGGAAGTATAATAGTTGCAAGCATCGACAAAAGGTCCCGTGTCCTAAAACATTTAGATTCCTGTGTCATTCGATATTTTTATATATGTTTCTTAGAAAAAAAAATATGCCAGAAGATATATTAGAAATATCAGGAATTAAAATAGTGACAAATAAATTTTAAAATGTGTCTTAATATAAAGAAGAGGTGATTTAAAAAAAAAAATGTCTGTATTTTCTAAATAGTCGCATCAAAGATAGTAAGAATGTATTTGTTAAAGAAGTGTATATTTAATTGGTATTCATTCATGTTTATTTAAGCTTGGTCTAATATCATAAAAAATAACCTTCGTCTATATCATTAAAAATAAATAAGCTTGGTCTTATTAATATAAGTCTTAATAATTATCTTGGTATAAATAAATAAGCTTGGTCTATATCATAATAAGGTTTAAAAATAATAGTAAATTAATTTATCTATTAAAAATCACAAACACGCTCAAGTCAAAAAATAGCTGAACTGAATTTATTCCTCCAAATATTGAGCAGTTCTATGCATTATTTCATGACAACTTATATTCAGTTTTGGGCAAAAGATATATAGGTAGCTATCTATACACGTTTGTGATTTTTACTCTATATATCTGTACATACTGCACCTTATTATATGATTATTATATAAACAATATGCAACTTACGACATAAAATTTGAATTCAGTGCGTTCATGGCATGTCATGAATTCAAATAATTTGTCAACATTACAATACTTCACGTGCAGTCTTTTGAAATTCATATAGTGTATGAATTTCTACCATTTCCATTTTTCTCTTTTAAAACATTTTATTCAATTTTTCTGGTGTTTTCCATTAAAATTACGCTTATCTTTATGGCACTTATAAATTTCAATGTTAGTACAGTTGAATCTTATGTTTCTAAATAGAATATCGTAAATATTAAACCATAAAATTACTGCAGCCTTGAAAAGGATATTTTTCCCCTTAAACAAGATTTCTAAATCAATTAATTGAAGTTTAATAAGATGAAGAGAATTATGGGTGATTATTGTGGACTGACGAAAAGTACGTTGATATCTCATTTATTATATGATAAACAAGTTGACATTGACAAAAAGAAAAAAAAACTCAATATCATCCCATGAATGCATAAAAATATATTATATTATATTAAAGAACATCTGGTCAAAATAGGGATTGCGAATTATGATATACATTTGTTTTATGTAAAACAGAGAAAATGAAAAAGGCACATCTATTTGTTTGCAAGATAATGGTGATTTGTGTACTCTTTACTGGAAGGCCAGAGATAGCATGTCCTGATCAAACAGACTTTTATTAAGGTGGTTCTAGCTTTTTAAATTTTTATCCTTAGAATATTTAACTTGTCTTCAAATGTTTTTAGGCCATTTGTTGTTTTTGTTAAGAATGTCTGGTTTTTTCCTTTTGTAATTTTAATTTTTTTTATACGTTCTTTTTATTTCTACGGTAAGTGGCCAAATCTGTATGGATTGAGTTCCAATAAAGCCTTAGGCAACAATAACATTGTATTTAAAAATATTTATAAATATAAAATTTTTGTTTTTTTTTTAATTAATGTAAAATTATTTATGAAACTCTACCTGATTCCTGGAAATATTAAGCAGATAATTTGAATTAGCATTGTTTCAATTGGTTAATAAAGATATATTTATTAAAAATTTTATCCTTATCCCTCGACGACTATTTAAGATTAATGATTTAACAAACCTGACTAAATCCTTTCATTGTCCATAAACTACATATACTAGTTGTTAAAACATTTGAAACAAAAGGATGGGAAGCAAAATTTTCATTTTATTTATCTTAACACAACAATGAGAACCAAAGTTTAATCAATGTCATTTAAAAGTTCCTAAGTCATGTCATTCTCTTGTACACATCCTATGCATAAGTTAATAACATCCATTGTTCCAGCACCCGCTTTCTCTATGATGTGTCACAAAGTTATTAATCTCTCATACCTCGACGGTTAAAGGTTTGGTCCATTTTTCAACACATTGACATTTTACACGAAGTTCTGAGGAAATCCCGATTTGCTATAAATCAGGGGAAGAGAATATTTTTTGGTAGCTGTGTCTTTCTCCCCCAAATCTTCCAGAATTTTGTTCTTTTATAATCTCTGCTGGATTATTAATGGCGAAAAATAGGAGACTTGCCATTAAGTGATCTTGAAACTGCCTTTCGGAAAACATTTGATGTTTGACACATTTTTGTTTTCTTGTTGTTTGGACCAAAATTATGTCACCTCAATAGGTGACTGATATTGTGTAAAAGGATATAGATTGTCCTGAATTACTGAGAAACTGCTGTTTTTAAACGATCATCGATCTTCAAATTTTAAAGAACCCAAATCGATTTTTTTAAGGATTTTTCGATGTCTTAAGATTCATAGAGAGATTTATAACAGCTAATTTAAAATTTTGCACTATATTAACATTTATTTCTTTTAACCAATATAAAGTTTGTTTTGTAAATTTAAATGGATTTAAAAAAAAAAACATCAATTTGACATTTAGAAGAGTTGTTTGCGTCATTACATTTGTCGAATGATTTTTTTCAGACACAAGGAAACAAAATTGTTAAAATTCTGACCAATAAGTAAAAAATAATACATGAAAAATACCTGAAATATATATAAGGTATACGCGCGCACTTGAGAATGTAAAAACAACTACAATTGTTCAAAGCATTTACCGCCAAATACAAGAACAATCTGCAATCGAGGAAAGACAATCATTGACATTTGTGCAGTGCATGTAAAAGTCGATATAAAAGATATCGCTATGTATGTAAATCTGTTAATTCAGGCAAGGTAAATGGAATTGACCAAAACTCTATAAAGATTCCAAACGTACCTTTTGCACAACTGTCAAAACTGTAGTCATTCAACGAGATGCAATAATTCAACAAATCAGTAGCTGATATAGTTACTGTTTTTATAAGTAGGGCCAACAGCGATTGTGGCAACAAATGTTAGGGTGCTACTTTCGACAGACAAGTTCTGAATCTTGCAGCCTTTCTTACCTGCATTACCTACACCCAAAATCCTCTTGAAAAAACACTAATTTTCTATTTATTAGTGAGTTAATAGGTGAATAAGAAGTATCTTTAGCACTAACGAAATAAAGCATCCCATTATAATAATATTAAACTATTTCATTTCACATTTTGTTTCAACTGTAATAATGACAAAAAAATTTAATTACGCTTATCAAAGAAAATTTCTATGATAGGAATTTCGAAAAATTAGATATTAGTTATTAGGTATTTCGAAAAACTGAATATTAGATATTTTGAAAAATTAATATTAGCTATCATGGAAAATTGAAAAATTAGATATTAGATATTAGGTATTTCGAAAAACTGAAGATTAGGTATTTTGAAAAATTAATATTAGCTATCACGGAAAATTAAATATTAGATATTTCGAAAAATTAGATATTACATATTTCACAAACTTAGTTAATATGCATATATACAAGTTTATATCCTTAATCTGGCAAAACGTAAGTAAGAAAAATTAAATATATGTTTAAAAAGTATATACTTAACAGTTTTCAAAGCTACAACGTTTATACTTGTTTTATATTTTAATCTAGAATTGAAGCATCTATTCGCAGTATAATGGCAAGTTTGAATTAAAATATCAATACATAATTAAAGTTTTTTTTAACTTTTTATCTCCTTCATTATTTCTATTGTTTACAAGAAATCACGTAAAATAATCAGTGATTAATTTAAATTTATAATGATGAAAAAAAAAATTTAATTTACAAAAAACTTTATTATACATCATATACTCTTAGTTCTAATACCTGAAATGATTTCTAAAATATTCTTGATGAATAAAAGGTTATTCTTTTTGACGATAGAAAATGTTTATTTTTTATCAAATTATTTTTAAGCTCAAAGCCAAATGCAAAAATAATGGTAACTTAATCATCTCCTAAAAGACCATTCAAAAAATTTTAAGAAAATGAAAGATTTTAGTATTATTATTATTACTTACATATAATGCACGAATGCTCGAGGTCTTTTAATGCATTCATTTTCTAAACCTTTAAATTTCATTAATGCATAATCCATTTTTAATAGATGTTCTTAATTTTTTATAGAAATCATTGGGTTGAATGCATCATAAATTTATGAAAGGAAGATGTTAATTAATTATTTTTTATCTTGTTAATTAAATTAGAGTTAAGCTGCTATTACATCGATATGAAGCAACTGAAAATTTAACTTACTCGCATTATTTCCATTTCGAAAAAAAATGGTATTCGTAAATTGATTTTAAGGCTTACATAATAGAACATAGAACAATTTATAATTTAAATTAACAATCAGGTATTAACACTATACGTTTTATAATAATTAAATACTTTTTTAAAATATATTATGTAAATTCATATTTTAATTTATAGGAAATTATTAATTCTACATACAAAGTATTCATTTCTTGTATAAATAAATTTAAAAAAAAAACCCTTAAAATAGTAATAAATATTTTTTTCCGTTTCTTTTAATTATAGAATATCTTTATAACGAAAGATAATAAAGTAATTTAAAAAAAAAATAGTTTCTCAGCTGTTACTGTTTCTTTTCATAAATTAAGCCTTTATAGAGTTTTATTTAGATGAAAAAAAGTATTGCAAAATATTTCTGTTTATTTGAAAAAAATATCAGTAACTTTAAATTTACTTTGTCAATGTGTCTAATCAATGCAATTAATTTTAAGTATGATATTAAATTGTACTACAATTGCCTTAAATTAAAATATTATAATTAATTCTAGTTTGTTAATGTTTATTTTTAATATAATTTCAATTTCATACATTTTCATGTACATGATTTCATGTTTTTGACAACTGATATAGAGAATGAAATATTGTTGGACTTTTTTAGCTATAAATAAAAATTTAAAAATAATTATCAGAATATACAGTAGATAAAGTTCACATAAGAAGATTTTTCTAAGATGAAACCTTATTAAATTTAATCTTATCTACTAAAAATTAATATAGGAATAAAATTGAAAATTATTTTGTCTTTAAAATTTTTCTGTTTTTCAATTCCTTCTATTAGCTCACACTCTCCCTATATATATCTTGTTCAAATTTTCAATCGTTAATAAAATACTTTTTATTCATCCACATGCATTCAAATACATTTTTTTTTAACTTGTAGTGGATGACACTTGATGTTAATACAGTTTTTTCAAATATTAATTCATTAATTAAATTTCATTAATTAATTTTAGGTTTTTTTAGGTTTAAGTTGCATATATATACCAATAGATGGCGCCAGATAAACTTAAAAAAATGAATGAAATTTATTTATAAAGGTCTTTCTGCAATATAATGAAAAAAAAGTAGGAATTGACTTTAAAAAATGTTTTTTTACATTACTTGTTTATAAAATTTTCACCGATTAAAATTACAGAAAATATTTTTAGAACTGAGTTACTACAAATACCTGCATTTATTTGTAGAAAATAGAATATATGCATTTACAATTTAACTACAAATTTAACTTAAAATAAGCTTTACCACAGAATAAACAAATAAATATATTTTTTCAATGAAGAACTGAATTTCCAAGCTGTTTGTCAATTATTTATGCGTAATACATTTTCTTATTTCAGTTCTTTCTTATTCTTCTTTACGAAAACATTAATTACGAGCGAATGAAAGTTTTATGTATATAATATGTTTGTAAACAAATTTCAGTAATATGAATACATAATTTGTTTGTACGTATTTTATTTTTTGTGTGTGTTCTATAGTTTATAATTATAACAGAGTTGTACAATTCTACTAAATTATGCAAAACTACATTTTTAAAAATCACTAATATTATTTATTTATTTATTTTAGTTTTCTATTTTCTGAATAATTTATTTATTTTATTTTATTTTTTATTTTTTTAATTTCCACATAGAAACAAATATTATTTTTAATTATGCATATTATTAAATTAGAAACTTAGTTTTATCGCATTTGTAAAGTTCTTATTCTGTTATTAGTTGTGGATAATTAAATTGATTTCGATAAGTAAATAAAGTGAACTGCGCCTTAATTAGTTTAACAAATGGACAGCTTTAGTTTAAATAAGGATTAAAATAAGTTAATCTTGCATACGGTGCACTCTTGTATGTTTTAATTAGTTAACATTCTTAATCTGAGGATGTGAAATGCATTTGTTTTAAAGGTTTATTTACAGTCAGTAAATTCTCTGAATATAAACAGAACGATAAATAAATACGAAAATAAAATCTTTTAGAGAAATTTATCCTTTATAATTCAACAAAACATGTTTTCTAACTGTATATTAATTCCCTATTAGAGTATATGTCATATATTAATAATTATATGAAATTTTATTTAATTTATATATTTATTCCCTATAACGTAGTCTGAAATTAAAATTTCATTTCTATCTATCTTGATAATTTTTACAGAATTTTATTCTATTCAAACAAAAAAATTATATATAACTAATATTATCTATCTTAAATCAATATATGAAATTTGTAAAATATTTCTAATTTGCTGTGTTAAATAAATACCACAACTTTAAAGGGAAAATACTGTTTTAAAGGAATATCTAATTTAGACATAAAACATACATATATCCATCTATCTATTTATATACATATATATAGATAGATAGATAGATAGATTGATTAATTGATAGATATATTAAACTCATTGTTTGCAATTTATTTTATCGTGACAAGATTAAAAATATTAAAATAAAGTAAACAGTACAAAAAAAAAATGAGACTGCTGCAACTTAGTTGTGAAACAAATTGTATTTTATACTGTTAAGAAAACTTAATTTAATTTCTTTATATAACGATATGAATTTAACTTATAATGGCATTAAAGATTGTTGTGTAATAGTATTTGAAAACAATTGACGAGATAAGTATTTTAATTATACTTAAGTTAAAGTAACTAAGTGAAGCTTGTAAGAAAGGTAGAATTCTTTTTACTAGACATTATTTCAATGTAAAAGTACAAAGGAATAGCTTCTTCTAATACCGCATAATAGGAAATCTGATATGAATATATTAATTTCACTGTTTACGAGAAACACTCATGATAATTACATGGTCCATATCTTTATTTCAATGATAAAGAAATGGCTCGTTACATATGAATACGAAGACTAATGGTCTTTGCATTCATATGTAACGAGCCGTTTCTTTATATAAAAATAGCAGACCCCGGCATTCGTTATCTTGCAAAATAAAAAAAAAATGCATTGTAGAAAATTACATATTGCGAATATATTTTCCATGTTCCAATAAATGCGCACACTAATTTTCATGGACATCATTTGAATGGCATATACTATATAAGATGAAATGCTGCAGCACCATCTGGTGGCAAGTAAGAATAAAGGGAATAGCATACAAACACACTTTATGTTTTGCCACACACAATCAAAAGATTTCATCAAAATCTGTCCTGTCATTCAGGAGGAATTCAGTGACAAACATACGTATAGAAGAATTATATCGATGACAACGTCACCTGCCGGGTCCAACTGTGAATGTAAACCATCCAAGGACCCACTCAAGTACGTTTGATCAAAATCGGTTAGTGGGAGTTAATTGACCAAGGCCTTGTACAGAAGAATTATATATATACATAAAGATTTCAAACCAAAAAATAAAATTTCTGAAGTTAGACTACCTTGATAATTATTTACAGTATTCATTTAAACGTTATACATGCCTAAAGTGTTATGTATTTAACAAACAAAATCGAAACAATCCTTTACATTTCGGTTAAGGTTAAATTATTGTGAGTTTGTTCAAATTTATTGCAGTAATAAATATCCTTGGAGAAGCTTTAGAAACTGAAGTTAAGAAAGGAGAGCTTTTGCAGCATTCTATTAGGTATGCAAAACTATCCTTTTATTTCCCAAAGAATATAAATGTTCTTCCATACACCATTGTTCTTTGAATTTTGAAGCAACTTTTAGCAAGGAATGCAAATCCTGCTTTACTTGGAAGGAGATGTTCACGGGTTTGATTTACGAGGTAAATAAGTAACAGAAGATCTGAGCTAGATAATGGGATAGTAATCACCTCGTAAACTAACGCACCGTGTAAATGACATTTAAATTGTTCTTTGAGTCTCTATTTATGTTGATGCACTATATGTCCGTGCTTTCCTAAAATCTACTCTTACCTGTTTTCAAAATTTCAGTATTTAAGCTTTTCTGTCTTTTTTAAGTTACTAATGTCTTTAAAATATGCATTTTTCTTATTTTTTTGTGTTTCAGTGAAAAACCTATATTAATTCTAATTGTAAAATTAATGGCCATATTTAAATTTCACATATGATAAGAGCGATTTATTTGAAAGCATGCTTATTTGTGATTATAATTTCAGGTAGCATGTATAAATCCAAGCAATGTCAAAAGTCTATGTATCCTTACACTAATGACATTGTAATGTCATCAGTGTAAAAATATTTTTGATGGCATTGTAATGTCATCAAAAATATTTTTTAAATAATTAATATTTATATTCTAATAGTTAATAATCCATTATATTTTTTCGAGTTTTGTTGTTATGTAAATATAGTTATTTAATAAATAATTTAATTTAATAGTAATTGGCAGTTAATTAGGTATTTTTTATATTTATTTAAATAAACATTAAGTGAAAAATTATTTGAAATATAGTTTTTTATTTTTAATTAAATCATAAATTTTATTAATATATAACTTTTGATTGTAAAATTTATTCATCATACATTTATTTATAATTTAACATGGACGGAATAATTCTTCATTTTATCAGAAAAATTGGCAATTAAAATAAAAATATTTAATGTTCATTATTTGAAAATTAATTATTTATTTAATGTTTATTATTTGAAAATTAAATATTTAATGTTTATTATCTGTAATTTAAATGTTTAATGTTTATTATTTGTGTAATAGCATTTTAATAATAAATTTCATTATCATTAAACATTTATTTAAATTAATATTTTATCTTAAATTAACACATTTATCCCAAAAGTTTTAATTAATAGTATGCAAAAAAACTTACATATGCTTATTTAATTAATAAAAATAGAATATTAAATATAACATTAGATTTTATAAACATTTACAGGGAGACACATTAATATTGGGCTTTAATTAACCTATGAAAACTATTCCTGTTTTAGCATGCTCACGTTTAATTATTATAGTCCAAAATATTTACAATTAAATTATAATCATCAAATAAATAACTGCCACTAGAAAATGTATGTGCATATCAAATAACATATCAGTTTTAAAATTTAAATTTTCTTAAATGAAAGTAAACATACATGATTATTTACAAAAGCCCTGAATAACTTATTTTAAGCATTTTTAATAAAATTCGAAAATATAGTTTCAAAAACATGCGGAGATAAAATGCAATCTGCTTCTGAACTCAAATTTAATTGAATAAATTAGAAAATTGAATGAATTCATCATATTAGGAATTAGTTTATACAAAACTGTGATTATGTTGCAGTTTTTGTTCTAATATTCTCAAAATGATCTTGTATGGTGATTTTTAATATTGTGACTAACTGCTGTGTTATGTATTGGACGTGGTTGTATCACTGTTTACCCCAGTAGCTACATTCGATTATTATTATTCTTCTATTCGTTTGATTGAAATAAATTTCGTGGCAAGAACAATTTAATATTTATCAAAATTGCACATCCGGGCATTATTTGCCACTATTGCTATTTTGAAAGGTCATATAGTAACAGTTTTAAATAAATAAGTTTAATTCAGTGCGAAGTATATGTAGTAAATGATAAACTAAAATTGGCATATGTATTTCAGTTTAGAATGCTGAATGAATTCCTTAGATTAGGAATTACTTAATACAGAACTGTGATTATGTTGCAGTTTTTGTTCTAATATTCTCATAATGATTGATCTTGTATATGGGTTTTAATGTTGTGACCAATTGCTGTGTTATGTATTGGCTGTGGTTGTACGAGTATCACTACTATTAGTGATACAACCACTAGTTTACAGTTTATCCCAGAGGTTACAGTCGTTGATTGTTTTACATCTATTCGTTTGATTAAAATAAGTTTCATGGCAAGAACAATTTAGTATATTACAAATTACATTTATTGTATGCATTTAAATTTTTTACTGAGTTCTTGTGTTATTTAACTGGCTTTGTTTATTCCAGTGTCTCGAGCCCACATTCCAGAGGGGCCTAATCTGTACATCCAGAGTGGTTCGACCATCAACTTGACGTGCATCATAACGGAGAGCACTTCCCCACCCGTCTACGTCTTCTGGTACCATGACGACAGGATGATCAACTACGACTCTTCGCGAGGTGGAATCCGAGTGAACACGGAAAACGGACCCACCACCGTCTCTCGCCTGCGCATCCAGAACGCTAGACCCACCGACTCTGGAAACTACTCGTGCCAGCCTTCGTATGCTGATCCCGCCAACATCACGGTCCATGTCCTCAATGGTGAGTGTTCCATTCGGTGCCATACAGAATTTTGTTTCATGAAATACACAGGAAGAATAGTCCATATGGCGACAAACTCGTGGAGATGTCCAGATGAAATGCACCAGTTACACAGTTTGACAGTTTCTCGCCAAGTTGGTCGTTTTTCTCCCAGTCGACCATGAAAAACATTCCGTAATAAGGAATTTTTTGCCATATTGGTGAGTAACAATTTGGCGCCAAGGCTCCAAAAGCAGTAACTGTAACAGGTGCACTCCATTCTCTCCCACAAAATCGAGCAGGGCAAAAACTGAAACGGAACATGATGTCTTGTCATGAACACTTTTTATCGCCTTTGGCATTCGTAGCCACCGTGATACTGTTATCATTATATCACAAGAGTTATTCCTGCTGCTTTTTCTAGATTGGTAATTTCTATAGGAACAGGTTACCATACGATAAAATCATTTCCAGTAGGTAGATGCTAGCCAACTTGGCCTCATCCATGCACTTATCTAAAATTTTTAATGATAATTCCAGCAATTTCTTTACGTGATTGTTGATCTATTTAAACCATCCAATAGAAATGAAATATTTGGTTTATTTGTTGATTAATCCTTAAAAATTGATAAAATGATGTAGCGATTAAGAAAGGAATTGTGTGATTAGAAACAGTGGGGATTTTCTGAGTGTGTGAATTTATTTCCCGTTGCTGATACGTGTAAAACCAAGTGTTTTGCAGTGCAAACAGATGGATGGATTGTGTTAAAATTCATCGTACGACTGAGCATTTTTTTAAAAGCTGAATTAAATGTTCGAAGTTTAGAGGATTCAAAGAAACACGCAAAATTAAATCAGCCATATTTAAAAAAACATGTAAAAACTTGTTATATCTAAATCGCCAGTAGATATAATCCATAGATCAACATGAACATGCTGTATTTCTTCTTGACTCAAATTTTTCAATATAATCTGCCAGTTTTTCTTATATTTAGCTGAATGCGTTAATATGGCAATTATAAATGAAAACTACCAAATTGAAACGGATTTATTATACAGTAACTATCCTAAAAAATTAAAGAATAATCCAAGATACACTTAATTTAAAAAAATAATCAAATTCTAAAAATGTTCTATTTTTCAAAATAATTGAGGACTTGTAATTATTTAAAACATGAAATCACTTCAAAAGAAATAAAATAATATTAAATTATTCCGTTATTAGAATTTTTATAAATAGCTTGTATTTCTATTTTTTTTATTTAAAGAGAAAATATACTTATATATATAATTAACTTGAACTTTACTTTTAAGAATTGATTGACAAATATTTCAGAAACTAAATATACTTCGAATTTTGGAGGAAAAAAATTGAAAATGCATTAAGAGAAAAAGAGTGCGTCCTATTTTTATCTTTCTGCAACATACCGCAAGATGGCGCTGATGTACAACTCCTGATTAATGTTCTTTTCAAAATATTGTTTTCTTTTTACATGTGATGAAATTTTTACACTTCACAAATGAAAATTTTTCGCGGTGATTATTTTATCGTTTAATCCTTCAAAAACACGAAAAAAAAAAAAAAATGTCATCTCTCAG
>BPLQ01003296.1:698479-716116 GCA_021605075.1 Caerostris darwini
AAAACACGAAAAAAAAAAAAAAATGTCATCTCTCAGAATTTATAATTTATTTTCGAGTAGAAGGTGTGATGTTTTTTTTTTTTTTTGAAAATATGATTCAAGCTGATGACTAATGGGAATTCCATTGTGTTCAACGCTTTCAAATTTTCAGCTTTTTGAAAAAATGGCGAAAAAATGTGTTATAAAAGAGGCGATATTTCCAGTTTATTGCTCAGTTTCATTTTAAAGAAATTCTTGGAACTCTGTTTTTAATTTAAAAATGGCGTCGAATGCAACAGCATGAATTAGCAGTAATGAGTTTTCTAAATTACTCTCATACTAAAAATATGAACTTCTATTTAAAAACAAGCACTGAAATGATGGAATGAAATAATTTGCTTTATAATTCTGATAGCGGCAATACTTATGGGAGAAAGAAGAAATAATGAAGTTTCAGGTTTGTTTAGGTTTTAAAAGAGGCTTCATTGAGTTTGGTTTTATAGGAACAAGGATGCTAAATGATATAATAAAATGCAAAAAGTGAGTTTTGACTAAAGCATGAAATTAAAATTACTTGACGCAATAATGTTTTTCGTGGTATTCAATGCATTAAAAGAGGATTGTTTTAAACCATTTTTTTTTTTAATTTTTTTTTTTATATGAAGAATAAATACGGTTTTTTTCTTTCTTTATAAATTTTCGAAAATGAATCTCTTTTTGAATAAAATTTATGCTTTACGTACGAATAAGATTTAATGTGAAATATTTAAGAAGTATTTTTTAAATGTAAAAAAACTAATAATGACTAATAGAAAACTTCTTTCTCATTTGAATTACATAAGAAAATTTGAAATGTAATCTAAAAAAGCTAATTAAGCTATTTAAATCTTTGTATTTTTATGTTAATTTTAATGTTACATTAAAAAGATAAAAAAAATGGGGTGCCTGTTTGATAAAATAAATATTGCCAAGCTATAATAAAATTGGCAAGATATAAAATATGAAAAAAAAACTGTACTTTTCAAACATGCATGTGATTGATATGTTTTTCTAGATATGTATATGGCTTTGAAGCGTTTTTGGGTACAATAACCAACGCTTCCTTTAGAATAGTTATAAGCATTTTCTCAGAGAAATTAGCAGAAAATAATGAAACATGAATTATTAAAGATTTTATGTTCGTATAATTTTTAGGTACTAATTTATATTTTATATCAAATACAAAAGGTACATAAAACCGAATGTTGATAATGAATTAATCTATTAAAAATTCCATATAAGTAAGTAGCAATAATAAATTTATTCCAAATAATTTTTAAAATTTTATGTAAACGTTTATTAATTCTTTAAGTATGATTAATTATTTATTAAAGCAAATATTTCGAATCAAATTGGTCTATTATTCTAACTAAATATAAACATACATTTTAAAAATTATTAAATATAAACTATATAGCTTATTTTTATATAACTTATTTTTTAAATTATTAAATATAAATTAGTAATTATACAAACAAAATCTATCTTGAATATTTAATATTTTATGTTCATTTTTTCTGCTAATTTCTTTAAAACAATGCTTATAATTATTCTAAGGTAAGCATTAGTTATTGTACAAAAAAAATCGCTTCAAAGCCATATACTTGCCTAGAAAAACATGCGTATGCATTTCATGTTTAAAAAAAGAAGTTTTCTTTTCATATTTTATTTAAAAGATAATATTTAAAATTCTTACTGTTGTACACATTCAATTAGTTAAAGAAGAACTTCATTAATATCTTAGGAATTTTGAATTTCAAAACTATTTACGACTGAAAAGTTGAGTGACATGAGTTATTCATGCACGTTGCTTGAAATACTTTCAATACAGAAATTGTTTTGGTATGTCAAAAATAGAAGGTTAAAATGAGTTAACTTTCAAATAGCTCGAACAATTATTTATGTTTTTCCACTAATTGATATTCAGCAACAAAAGTAAAAAAAAAAATAAAAAAAAAAAAAAAAAAAATTCTTTTTAATTACTTATTTTTCTAAATACCTCACAACAATTATTACTTTATTTCATTCACATATCTTGTCATATTTATAATTCAAATGGTAGATATATCATTTTTTCGAGAATAAATTATCAAAGGATTTATGATGAATTTACTTTTCATTTGAATTAACATACTTCTTTCGAAATTTGTAATTAATATTACTAATGTATGATGAATTCTGAACTTCTGAATGAAAGTTTATTTTATTTGTCATAAACAGCTTGCAAAATCCAAAAATAGCAATGATTTTTCAAAAAAAAAAAAGAAAAAAAAAAATAGTGACTATTAACAGTGACTGTTACAACTTATTAACAGTGACTTATTAATAGTGACTGTTACAAAGTGTAAAATGTTGTCATGTAAAATTGGATATAAAAATAAATATTTTTATTGCATTAAACAAAAAGAAACAGTTGGGTTTTGAAATATTCCATGCTTATTATCACAGAATTTATGTCGAATTCATTTTATGATGCATTGCTGTAAATGATATAAAAATATTACTTATTACAGTAAATGTTAAAGGTATTGATTTGGGCAAACAATTCATTTAAATATTTTTTTTCAAAATATTTATGTAAGTTAATATTTTTGAAGAGAAAGATATTTTATACCTAAATTATTAATTAGCCCACATGTGCAAAATAAAGAAGGAAAAAAAAAGTTTTGCATTGCTCTACAAACACGTGGTGGTTAATGTTTTTCTTGGTCAATAGGAGATTTGATCGAAACTCATAATGTTTTCGCGTATCTACTGGAAACCAAAAATTAGTTTATGTACAGCATTAATATCACGCAAGCATTAAAATAAGATTTGGTGAATTCCAACTAAATAATTTTGGATGTTAATTATTTGTTGATAAATGACATTTGCATCACCAAAGATTTGTCTGACGTCAAACAAGATTTAGCTGCATTCTATAACATAAATATATTTAGGAGTGCAAACAATGTATATGTGATTGGACTAAATGCTTTCAAAAGCCAGCCTCTAATATTGAGTATCCTATCCTGTTTTAGTATTGAATGTTGAATATCTTTAATTAGTTATTAAATTATTTCAATATGATCTTTTGTGCTAATAGATCTAAAGAAATTGAAAATTTTGGAATCAAAAATGAAAATTTTTATACTTTTATTAATATGATTGATTAATTTATAAGCTCACTTGATTAATAAAATTCTAGAATTTGCAAAAAAAAAATATATATATATATATATTTAAAAAGATTTAATTTCATGACGCGAAAATTGGCATGAATAAATAATAAAGTATATAATTATTTATCCATTTCTTTAGTTATTAAATAATAACAACGTTATTAGTTGAACCCTCAAAATAAATAAAAAATATTCCCGTTTATTACATTTAATATATTTTAACTTCAATATGTCCAATCCCAAGTCAAGCTGCCTTTTATGTAATTTCAAGGAAGTAATTTTGTACATCATCAACAATGCCCGAATTTTTGGTATTTGGAGTTAGAAATTATATGAAGAAATTGCTCTCATTCTTTGTGGTAAACATGGTCTTAACTATCTTTCTTTACTGTGCTAAATGACATAACAATTCATATACTTCCGACATGTAGTGGAATATGACTTTTATGGCATTTCTAATAGCTGTAAATTCCATCTGGTCTGTCTAAATTGAACCCTTTCTATTCGTTCAGCAATTCAGAGGTTTCTTTTTATACCAAAAAATTCCATTAGGTTATTTTATATAGTAGAAAGAAAAATGATCCAAATTTCTGTCGTAATTCAATAAACTTGTCAAAATTCTTCTGAAAAAATAACTTTTATTTTGTATTAATTATTCAGTTAAATATGTTTTAAATCTGTTATATATATTTTTAATTTAAATTTTCTAGCCATACATTAGGTTTCATTTATTAATTTACAGCAATAGAAGGTAAAAATGTTCTGGGAAAATTTTGTCGTAATTCATTATGACATTCCATTTAGTAAACAATAAGTCACAATTATGAACAACCTTTTTTATCCATTATCGCTTCTCTCTTTAATTTGTCATAAGAATGATTGGCAAAACTTACATTTCATAGAGCTTATGGTATATTACAATTTATATTACATAAAAATATTTTAATTTATAAATGCTATGTTTCTTTTATTTAATCTTAATTTCATAAACTTGTTATTTTTTTTTAGTCCAGGAAAATTAATATTTAAAAAATTTTTTTTTTTTTTTTGCTTAAAGAAACAAACAGAAATTAATGCATTATTAACACTAAGTAATGCATTATTTTCCTATTTGAAATTCGAAGAAAGTGATGCATTGATAGCGCATTTTTTCACAATAAAAATTTAAAAAAAAGTTTCTTCTTACAATAAATAAATATTTTCGTTAAAATTAGCCATTCTCTTATATATCCTTACATTTCTTTATATTTCCTTCGTTTGCCTATTTCCTTTCTCTTTCATTAGCCCCGATCAATATTTATTGAATTATGAGCTATAGTTCATGTAACTCACAGAATTTAGGCTTATTTCTTTTCATAAATGAAATTGAAGTTTAATATTTATCTTCTCATTATTAAATCAGCAAATCACCTTCTATAAAAGAGCCTCTTTTATGTCTTTCTAGAATAATCCCTAATGAATTATCCTATGTATATTCATAAGTCATATATATATTCGGTGCAACTTGTATTAACTCGTGCAATAATTATTTTTCATTCATGTATTGAGACGAATACTTCCGTGCTTCTTTGTATCATTGTAAGGCAAACAAGGGTTCACTCGTGATATTGCACACCAAGCTACAACTATTCTGCCTCGATTTCATGTTGTCTTATGGACATTTGAATATATGTCTTATATTAAAAAGATTGGCGTGGAGTTTCGTACTATTTACTGCTTACTATTTTCATTTACATTTCGTTAAATTTTTTCAAAATGAGCAGAAGTAAAGACATAACAATAGCCGGAAGCTCTGTCCATGAATCAGAGGATTATAGTATCTATTTAATGTGGAACCCCTCATGGTTAAATTAATACTTGAAATTTTATAATAAAAAATAAGAACAGAATAAAAATGTATTGATTTTAATCATAAAAATATATAATTCTGTTTTTAATAGTTAAAAAAAAAGAATTGTTCTAAAACCAAACTGTATCTGAAAAAAAAAAAATTGTTCCTGTAAGGGAATAAATTGTCAGCGATAACTCTTTTCATTCAAAGGTCTTTTCTTCTTCTTAAAATAAATTAAACTTTACTTCTTGACTCATTACATCTAAATCAGTAAAACATCCTTATGTATGAAAGGATGTCCATCCTTATAAATAAGGAGTCCATTGAGTAAGAAAAGGGTATGTAAGAAAGGAAACATCCTTATGCGTCCATTGTGTCAGAAAAGAGTATGTAAGACAGAATGTCCATCCTTATGTGTCCATTGAATAAGAAAAGAGTATGTAAGAAAGGATGTTCATCCTTATATGTCTATTGAGTAAGAAAAGAGTATGTAAGAAAGGGAGCATCTTTATGTGTCCATTGAGTAAGAAAAGAGTATGTAAGAAAGGAAACATCCTTATGTGTCAATTGTATTAGAAAAGAGTATGTAAGACAGGATGTCCATCATTATGTGCCCATTGAGTAAGAAAAGAGTATGTAAGAAAGGAAGTATCTTTATGTGTCCATTGAGTAAGAAAAGTGTATGTAAGAAAGGATGTCCATTGAGTAAGAAAGGAAACATCTTTATGTGTCCATTTATCTTGTTGATGTTGCTTTTTTCTAGCTTTAATTAAGTTTAAAGTAAGCTGCTAACTAAATGTTTTCCTTTCAGGTGAGAAACCGGCTGCCATGCAACATGGAAGATCCAGCATAGTCGTCCCAGCTCCGAACCCCCTCCACATCTTATTGGCTGTCTTTCTTTGCTGCGCTTTCCGTACCACCTCCTCCTTCGTTCGAAGATAACCGCCCCCCTGCCCAGCTGATCCAATCCATCACTCTGCATTGGAAGACGGACAGTGGTCACTTTATGGCCCCGTCACTCTACCCACCATTGGACTACATACAACCTCTCCAAGTATAGTGTAAAGCGCAGGAAAAAAAAATAATGTTGATGCAGTCCAGTTCAATTATTGTGTACATGTATTGTAAGTGTTTATCATATCGGGCACAAAATTCTGTGAACTGTGTAATACTAAACTGGAAAAAGAGACGCTTGCACACATGGAGATATTAATTGTTTCTTTCCCCCTCCCCTTTTTTCATCACGTAATTTGTTTTTTCTGATTTATTTATCATTATAGACAACCACAATTGGAATATGCAAAGATTTACAGACATATTACCATTGAGCATGCGCAGAAATTTAATGTGTGAAAATGTGCGCGGAAGAGTGTTTATTTATACAGCATGCGCAGCCAGCGAAGTGACTCTCAGGTTTGCTGATTTACCATCTTGGGAGATAATCACATAGCAGAGAATTCTGACTTTCTGCGTGTTGCTGAATTTTATAACGTACTTCAAGAACATAATTAATTAATGAATAATATGTCTAACTATTCCACTTGTAATTAATTAAGTTTTTCTCCCCTTGAGTAACATATAATTCCTTATGAATGGTGTTGTATATATATTAATGTTTATAATATCAAATTTTTACATGCAGTGTGTCATGAATTGCATGTGCATGTCTTGGTAAATGACAAGAAAAAAATCATGACAGAATTGATCTGCTTTCTAAAGTTATCTTTAATGAATTTTATTTAATTTTGGTTTTTAGCATCGTCAGTACATCAAAAGGTAAAATATGTGACTGGAACATGAAAATTTGTATGAGGATATACATACCTCGGAATCTACAGTATTTTAGCTGGACCAAATGGATTATAAATAAATATATATAAATATATATTGCATTATGACATTGAGTTAAAAATTATGTAGATAATAATTATTTAAAACAAAATAAATTTTGAGTTTGGTTGTAAAAGAACAATTAAAATCTAAGCTGATATATCTCAGCTCCAATCATGTAAAAATGTGATCTGTAAATAGTATATAGCGGCCAATTGTAAAAACTGCACTGTATAAAATTATGTGTACGAACACCGTAAAAATGCTATGGTTGGAAAATATAAAACAGAAGTGCTTAATAACTAAAGTCTAAAGATGCATATTTTAGAGTAAGAGGTAAATAACATAAAAAATTATATTTTTAAGAAACATTTTATTTAAAATTATCATGAAAAATTTCATTTTTAAAAATAAATAACGTTATAAAGTTATAAACTAATGTAGTTAGGTATATATGGATTTGAAAACTCGTGCCTCTCTATAATATCCACCCTAATTAAAAACGATGTTTAACTCCCCTAGATAGAATCCAATAAATTTCCCACATTTAAAAAACTGAAAAGTTAAAAAAAAATATTAAAAGATATTCAAGCGTATTTATAAAACCGAAAAAAAAAATCAGTTGAAAATTACATTTAAGCATACTAAATAAATAATAATGTTATTATAAAACCAAAAAAGTTACCTAAATTTTATAACTTAAGTTTGAATTAACAAAATTCAATAAAATTATTTATTTATTATTATTAAATTTTATATTAAGTTCTAAAAAATTAACTCTCTCCTGTATATTGATTTGAATTGATTGTTGGTCGACAGATGGATTTTATTTTAAGAATTAAAAATATATTTAAAAAAATAAACAAAAGTTTTAGCAGATACTATTATTTACGAAAACAGTTTATGATGTAAAGTTATGTAATACACGCACTATTATATAAAATTAAATAATATTGAAGTTTAGAACAACTACCTATATGAAACATAAATTACTTTTTAGAAGTCTTACCCTCTAACAACAATAAATCACGATTTTAAAAAAACAAGATAATTATAGATTTATGTTGTAAATTAAACGTTAACAAGCATAACTTTCTATTTATTTTTTAATTACAGTATTAATGAGTACTCAAATTATTAGATACATTTATATATCATTTCTAGGGAAAATGTTGTAATAATTTTAATGTTGTAATGTTGTTTAATGTTTTTAATGTTACTTTTCTATAATTTTAGTACGTCTCTGGCCCAGAAATTTTAATTTAAATTTACACATACATTTTATCTATTTAAAAATCATGATAAGTTTGAAGAAAATAATGAAATGATATAATGTCCAGCTGAAAAACAAGGATTTGATATTTTTCTGAATAATTATCCTGGGGAAAAGTTTTTTTAGGTATTTCCATAGGAAAAAAAGATCATTATTTTGAAGGCTTAAAAATACACTGTATTGTTCATTCTTAAAAAATGCAACATATGTTTAAATAATTTTTAATATTTTGAACATAAAAAGGCATCAAACATTTTCATTTTTTCAGGATAATTGAAATGTGATTGTGATTAGGTTCAATATACAGTTAATTTTATAATCTTAGAGTATGTATCTTTTTCTGAATGAATAATATGTAAGTGTGTCTAAAAATTTGATGACCATGTGTAACCATAGCAATCAGCACCAATTTGTGTAACCATGGCTAAGAAGTCTTCATAGAAATTCGATGTTGCTGGACTAAAAAATTATTAAATAAATTATTTATTTTTCTCAACATATCCTATGAAAAAATAACTTATTACAAATATTCTCTTTATGGTTCTCCATATTATCAAATTTATAAATTTTTTATTTTTATTTTGATACATTGTGAAATGTTTTTGAACTTAAAAATGCACCAAAATGTAACAGAACGATGTTGCTTTACTTCATGTTGTAATTGTGAATTATACATCCACCTATTCATGAGTAAATTAATATATGTAATGATCTTTTTATAATCGTGCAAGTATAAATGAAATCTCCAGCGACATTTTTATATCTATTGTAAAGGAAATGGAACTGCTATAAGAAATACAATGATAAAATGGTAGATACTAGATTTTGAAACGGAATAATTGTGCACCAAGAAAAAAAAAAGATTGTACAGATATTGGCATATTTGTAAAGAAACAAAGATTTTTAAACATATGTGAAGCAAGTATTTAAATGAGAGAAGAATATAATCTTCATTGAAAAGTATAAATGCACAATAATCAAGTCACATTATTAACTTCAAACTTCAAAATAATGATGTGAATGTGATGAAGCGTATCATGTGAAAGAACTAAGCACTAAAAAAAGGCTATTTTTGGTAGAAGAAATGATGAAGTAAAGGAGAGTATATGTTGTGTCATTCAATTCATGATGTTGAATTTTGTGATATTGGTGTTTTAGCAAATATTGAAGCATGGTGGCAAAGATAAAGATGAATAAATACTGCACGTGCTATTCCTGCGAAATAGGTTCGTGTTTGGTCTTGCATAATAATTTACGTTGTGATTATTGTTCAATGTTGCATTTCAGATTTCTAAATGTCTTTAATGCATAAATATTGATTTATTGTGTGTGATTTACGATATTCATATATGTCGTACATTTCCATTTTCTCGAGACATATATTGTGCAATATTTCATTTGAGAGAAGATTTTTGTTTCGTTTATTGTACATTTGTTTTTTTTCTGTGTTATTAGTTTATTGAATTCTTAGTCTATATATTAATTGATGAACATTGACTGTTTTGTTGAAGTTCTAAGGGAGCCGAAATTTGAATTTATTGTATATTTCATAAACATGTATTGGAGATATGGTAATAAAAGAAAGTTAGTTTAGACTAGGCCTCTAATATTATTTTGTGGTACTTTTTTTATTAATATTTTTCATGAAAAAAAAATAAAGGAACTTAGCTTAGACAAAGCCTCTAATAATTTTTGTGGCACTTTTTTTAAAATTTTTTTCATGAAAAATATTTGTATTAATTTGAAATACAAATCAACCACATTCAGAATTTAATTGAACACAAAGAGTTAATTACAATAAAAATATTCCTTGATTAGTTTAATAAAATACTTTCAAAATATATTTAATATTAAAAACATTACTATTCAATGCTCTAATAGGTTTTAGAATAAAATACATTAACCAATTAAGTAATTTTTCATACATAAATTTGATTGTTGATTTTCAAAAAAAAAATTGTTCTCAAATATTGTAATAAAAGGTATGTGAAAGGACTACGTAGTTTTACATAAAAGTTCGTGGTTTCGTGGCTTGAATAACTGACTTCAAATTAAAATACCATTTATTTATTTCCACTGTACAGAAGTTTGACTAATTATTCAAACTTCTGATGCTATGCATTCATACCCAAGTTTAAAAATCGTGATAAGTTTTTGTTTCATTTATCAGTTTGTTTCGTTTATAAAAAAAAGAACTTAAACATATTTCATGAAATATCTTATTTAATATATTTTTAAAATTTAATTTAATACAAAGAGCTTTAATCTTCTTTTTCAGTATTTTAATATTAATGTTCTAGAATAAAATAACTATTATATGTTTCGCTTTTCTCCTTTAAATGAGTAAAACATATAATCTTTTGTATTTACAGCAATATTAAGTGCATTTATAATTTGAAATATAATACCATTTCGTTGAGCAACAAATAAATTTACTCATCTCTATATTTATATTAAGTTATGTTTTTTTCTATCTTAAAAAAATTAAGTAATTTAAATAAATTTTTTAAGGAGAGTACTTTTTTTTTATTTTTGACTGTTTATTAGCGCCATAATAATTTTCTGTTTACAAGTGAAAAAATATTATATCATCAACTTTCAGGATAAATTGGTTTTCATTTACAGATTTAACTGGTTATTTTTTAGAAAACTTCTGCTCTTATGATAAAAACTATTCACATGCGAGTGGCGAAGTGTTTAGAAGTTAAATTAACTATCAAATTTGGTTGAGAAACTTGAGGCACAAGTTTCTGAACCCACTTTAATTTGCATGCGCACTCCCCCCCCCCAGACAATTAGACACAATATTTAACACAATATTTCAAGTAGTTGGAAGATAATTAGAGCTTCGTAGAAGGTGATGCATTAGGGTAAAATGCGTATTAAGGGTTGCGCTAAATAAATTCCCTCTTGAATAAGAGTCTGAAGGCCAACTGGTCATTTCTCTTCAACGCCACAAGGGACCACCCTTGCCACCCTGTCAAAGGAAGGGTGGTTAGATCCGACTCCTCTAGTTACGCTTGGAACGTCTCGGAGTTGAACCAGAATATATTGTACGGGGACGACCACGTTTTCTAAGTGGTCTTATTGGTAATATCGAAAAAGTTAGGTTATTTTCGTGCTTTAAAGTTTCTTTTTTAGTTGGGTAAATTCTATGTTCTGGAACAGCAACTTTAGATGATAGGCAGGGCTGGTCCGGTGTTCAATGATTTAAACACATTTCTTGCATTTAAAGCAGGGAATTTAATTCAGTCCGTTGTTATTCTAAAAGATGGGTAATCTCATTTTCCAGAAGTTTACAGGGATGGGATGCAATGGGTATTACCAGAAGAGACTTAATGTCCGACATGCTATCTAAAGCAATTGGCAACATTGAAGCATTCACTGCAGGGTTTCGAAAAAATAAACGTTTGTAATCAGAACCAAATAGAATAGCAATTCTTCACTGAAGGGATTTTGTCCCCATTCCATCATAGCCAAATTCCCGCCGATCAAAGCATTTGTCTATCACCTTTTAAAAAGGAGGTGATCGTAGTTATATATCATACAATATGAATTAACCACCTTGAAAGCAATTTGATTTTCAGTCAGAAAATTCACAACAATATTGTAGCATTTTTTTCTCACGGAAAGAGTTTTGTCGTTTCATTCTCAAGAGAGAGGAATGTATATTCTTTGACAAGTACCTAATAATAACCCATCACTCAAATTTGAAAGCAGACGAGCTTTTCAGATTTTTTTTTCGAGCTTATTTGAAACGATGATGTTTTTATTGTGACATATAGTTGCATATAAGTATATTACATGCAATTAGTTTTGCACTAATGAGAACAGCCTGTCACTCAAATCTGATAGCAGATGACCTCCCCCCCTTCTTGACGGATTTTCTTAAATATGGGTTTTTGGAGAAGAAAGGGGAAAGTTCTGCAGCAAGTCGACCAGAAGTGTTGTTTTACTTTTATTTTTCTCTGGAGTGACTGAACAGGACAGAGTTTCCACCTGTTCTTCAACGTGAACCCCTTGTAGTTTCGTGTATCACACTATGTGATAGGTCTACCTGTAGACCAGGCAATTAAATTTGATGTAGACTCGAAAACCCTGAAAATCTCCGATCTTGGAGTGAACTGTACATATGATTTAATCGTGCACTTGTGATCAAATTTTTTATATATATATATATTGTTTCTAAATTAAAATTAAAATGTTCTCATGAACCAGAAAGTGGTCCTCTTCTTCAAGCCATTATAGTTCTAATTTAGGCCTAGATATTACAATATGGACTGGCATATAGGTCAGTAAAACTCGCGCCTTCTATATTTGGATATCTTGCAATGGTGCACTAGGTTGTGTACACTTGCCCGTCGATGAGCTAATCACCTGTTAAAGATAGATCACGAAAATTTCGAGTCTGCATTCTGTGTATGTGTGAACACTTTAGTGTACTTGCCCCATCTCCTTCACTAGTATTGCACTTCTTTGTCTTATTGCTGGCATCTCTACATGCTGACCACATTGCCTCTATTATTTCTCTTGCTGGTATTTGCTTCAATGGTGCATGTATAACAACAAGTATTATAAAAAAAAAAATTAAAAAAAACTATATAATAATAAAGCGATTTTATTTTTCTGACATAATCATTCTAATAGAAAATTAAAATCAAAGAACATTTTACGAAAAAAAAATTTTTTTTTTTTGTAAGTTTATAAAACATTTGATGATTAATTTATAATAAAAACCTAATAATCATTTTAATGAATAATGTCTCAATATATAAAAGATCAAATATGAAACAACTGTTATACATACTATATATATATGCATAGAAATCTAATACATTTCAATGCAGATATTAATACAACATTATATTTTTTAATAATAAAACTGTCAAAATTTAAAACTGTGATGTTATTTTATTCATCCAATAAGGAATAATGATTTAAATGCAAAATTTAATGAGAAATTAAAAATCAACTTCAAAATGAAGGTTATTTCGAAACATTATTAAAAGAACTTAATATACATAATTTGTTTACCCTTCCTATACTTTACCTAATAATAATTTTGAAGTGATTAAAAATGTATTTTTTTACCATTTAAAGATAATATTTATTACATTATTGAAAATTTTCAACGTATTTCAGAAATTCTCAATTTTTTTGGTATAATATATATACATATAAAGTTTCATCTGAACTAAATGTAATTTTATGTACGATTTATTTATTTTTTTTTGGTTAAAAAAATATGCATCCTGTTTCATATTAATTCTAAAATAACAGTTTTGATTGCCTTTTACAATAACAACAGTTTAATCTGTTGTGTTTTTTACATGGTGTCGCGAAATTGCATATGCGTTAATACTTTATTAGCTTTATTAAAATTTGTATAGTGTAGGCAAATTGTTATTATATTCTTAATTAATTTTCTGTAGCATGGCATTAAATATTCTTTCAATTTTTCTTATCAAATGAAAGACTTTGTTAAAATGTTTTTATTAATATTCATAAATATTTTTCATAATGTATCTTTTTAATAATTTAATACCTTTATCTTTAGGTTATTAATTAATTCTTTTGTATTGGTAATTTTCTTTCCGAATTTTTATGTGTATCGAAACATTTTTTTGGTATTTTTAACATATTATTTTATTTAATATTTTATATCGAACTTTTATTACCATCAAAGTGATATTAAAAAAAAAAAAAAAACGTTATTTGTTTTATTATCTGTTTAGAATTTTGAAAAATCGGATTTTTTTTCTTTGATTAAATGTGTAATAATTTTTTTTACTATCCCATGTTATAAATTATTTTTTAAAAGCCCTTTTTTTCATTATTTTAAAATACTCTAGCTTATTGGTTATGTTATCTTTTTTACTTGAGATCCATTCTTTTTTTTATTTTTTTAATTTTTTTTTTGTATGAACTAATGAAAAATATAATAATTTCTGTAATAAAATGTTAGTAAGATAAATTAATCCTTATAAATTTAAGTGCTGTATTTTGACGTGGAATATATCTATATATTCACTGATATTTATGATACTATAATTCCAAGAGCGAAAAACTTCATCAAATAAAACAACTCACGTACAAGTAGCCACATATTAAACTACTTGTTAGATTCGTCTAATTTAAAGCATGCGATAACGAAAACGAAATATATTAAATAAATTATATTTTAACTATTTAATAAAGAAACGGGCAATTATTTCATGCACCATATTAATTTATTCTTTTATTGCAATTATTTTTATTAATTATAAAGTATATAAGAATTATTGATAAATATGATATTTATTTATTAAGCGGTGTAAAAACCAAATTGATAAATGCTTTTCTAATGCAGCTGACAGTACAGCGATAGTTAACTTTATGCCGTAAGCAAGGGCTGCACTGCTGTTACTCATTTAGCACAACCCAGGAGGCACGTGTAGCTTGAAGATATCCACCGATTACTAACATTACCACCACAACAGTCTCCGATCATAAAAGACTGTGTCCTACAGTTTAAAGTGGATTCCGAACCACTCTAAACATCCATGGCACCTCCAGGGCTCAAACCAGAAGCCTATGGTACCGAGCGCCAGAACGTCAGCCACCCGGATATCGGGCCCATCAAATGGATATTTTAATTATAATAACTAAATATATGAAAAATACACCTCATAAACATGATGTTTATAAAGTATGATATAAACATGATGTTTATAAAGTATGATATAAATATGATGTTTATAAGGTATGATATAAACATGATGTTTATAAAATCTGTATATTATTATCAAAAACAATAAAAGACTTCAAAGGCCATTGGCGGCCAGAGAGTGCAATAAATATCTGAGGTATATGCTTTTACTACCACATCACATAATGTATTTACTCATTTAAATAATAACTCATTTAAAAACATTTGTTATTTATTAAAAATGTTACCATCATTGACACCCGCACTTTTAGAATAGAATTTAACATTCTAATAAGAAAGATGCCAAAAAAAGTTGCAAAAATTCTGAATTAATTACTGTCTACGAAAAAAAAAAATAATATTCTATAGTAATTTTTTTTAAAGAAAACCCTTTTCATTTATTACTTGTCTAATACTAAAACCTTACTAATAATAAAAACTTCCATCAATTTCTGGGAAAATATAGTCATATTTAGATAAAAAAAAAAAAACATAATGCAGCGTTGGTTTTTTTTTATTAATTAAGAAAATAGCCTGCTATAATGAGAGCAAATGAATATAGCGCTGCTATCACATATTTCTTTCGTTATCAAAATAATAGTTAATATATGAGGTATTTAACCAAAGGAAGATATAGTTTAATGGATAAGTCTGGTATGGCATGGTTTTGGTATATATGGTTTAGGCATATATAAGATTATGATTATGCTATCTTTTGCTATATTATGCAGTATACGCATTTTTTTTTTATAATTATTTGCTATAGTATTTTATTATATTCTCATTTTAACAGAAACATATATTTTTTAATTAAATCTCATCTGTAATGAATAATTTTAGTATTAAGTATTAAACTTAATCGAATCTCATTTCGAATCTGAAACTTATTTTAATTACACCTTCCTCAAAATTAAAAAACAAAAACAAATTGCTGCATTTCTTGATAATATTATACACTGCATCTAAAATTGCAAATGTACTTTTCTGATAATATGATGTTTATGGATATATGCTAATAATCATTTTGATATTGCGTTTGAAATTTACGTAATTATATATGAATTCGTATCTATCTCAAATTTGTATTCCTTGTATCTTCCCACAGCTAACAGTATGAAAGATTATTGAAAGTTTTCTAATACACTACTGAAAATTCTCATTTGAGGTAATAATAATAAATTAAATTTACACATCTATAATTTTCCGCTGACATTGCATTTGTAGAGCAAGTTTATCAAGAATTTTAATATGCTTATAAATTCACATAGATCTTTTGTTGTTTTTAATAAATATTTCTTTTTGAAAAAAATAATTTTTTTCACACATATATATAATTTCAGATTCGAAAAGAAAGATTCTCAACATATTTTATCCTAATAGAAGACTCCAAAACTCTTGCACAATTCTTACACAGAATTATTCAATTTATCTCATTTTTACGTTGCGCGTGAATCACTTAGATATAAAAAATTTTAACTAACGAAAAATTTATTTTCAATAGTTTAAAATAGTTAGTTTTTCAATTCCCTCTTTTAACTCACACTCTTCCTATATATAACTTGTTAAAATTTTCAATCGCTAATAAAATACTTTTTATTTAATTATTCAAGTTAAAATATATACATACAATTTGTAGTGAATGCGATGTTAATACAGTTTTTTCAAATATTAATTGAGTAATTAAATTTAATGAATTAATTTTAGTTTGTTTTAGATTTAAGTTGCATATATCTACCAATAGATGAATCAAATGAATGAAAATTATTTATAAAGGACTTTCTGCAATATAGTGAAAAAAAGTAGGAATTGACTTAATTTTTTTTTTTTTTATATTACTTGTTCTAGTTAGTTGCAATAATTAGTTTTTTCAATTTTTTTCTAAAGCTTAGCATTGGCCAGCTGTCAGAAAGATAATATAACTTTTTATCCAGGCTTGCTAGGATCCAATATTCACTTTACACCACACTTCACTCCCTTTTTCAAGGCTATATAATCTCCACAAATTAAAAGGATGATTATAAACATAATATTTAGCAATTGAATTAAAAGGTTATCAATTATAGAGCTATGTACATAGAAAATAAGACATATAATGCATACATAATAAGAGAATGCTTTCTACCTTACGTAAAAATAAAACAACCATAAGTAGACGATACTAAAAAAAATGAGCATATTTTGGTGCGCAAATATCCTGAAGGAGTTCAGCCTACGGAGTTAAAATAACAACACATGGAATGAGTGCTTGCCAAATATTTACTTTACGCTATATCATTTCCCAGTATTCTGGGTTATGTAATCCTCCTCCCAGTTATAAAGGTGAGGGTGAAAAATATAGAAAATAATTAAATTAAAACAACTTCCATTTAAGAGATTCCAGTAAGACATAGAATAAATAAATAATATAACGATACTTTCTAACTAATAATTGGTAATCCATACTAGTATGGTAGAAAAACCAACTATTTGACAATACAAAGAAATTGGTTGTTACTATAAATATAGCTTACAAATATTGCAAAACAGTCCAGTTTATGGAATAAAATAACGAAACATTATTGTAAAAGTGAAGGAAAAATACGGACTAAACATTAGGCCACTTTTCGTCTCTATATCCAAAGCTATGTAATAGATCATTTTAACAGATGAGAGCAAAAATAAAAGAACATATCAAATCCACACAATAGTTATATTTCTATTATTATATTGGTACACTATGACATAAAATATATAAATAATTTAACGTTATTTTATACAACTAACATAAACATAAATGAAGCAACAGATAGAAAATACAAAAAAAAAAAAAAAAAAAAAAAAAAAAAAAAAAAAAAAA
>BPLQ01003296.1:716216-758566 GCA_021605075.1 Caerostris darwini
AAAAAAAAAAAAAAAAAAAAAAAAAAATGAGGTTGGTTTATAAAAATGGTATGACACAGTATACAAATATTATAAAAGAATTAAATCTATTTAACTGAAAATAACGAAATGGTATTGTTTAAAATGAATAAAAGGATTAAAGGAGCGTAAACAATTCAGTTATATATTTTAAAAATCAGTCGTTTCTTGGGATATTCCATGGTTACTTTGAAAAGTTGATCTACTACTACATAGATAAATTGTTTTCAAATACAGTTTGCTTTCAGAAAGATTTCGTTTTATTAATGTTGAAAATATTCGTAAGAATTAAACTCATTAAGTTTATATTATATGTTATAGTTATTTATTATTTAACATAAAAATTCAAGTATAAATTTAGCCATTCAAATTAAAATTAAAAATTAATTAGAATCCAAAACCGTGAACCTCTAATTCATCGTTAGTGCCGGAATGTATTCCTATTATCAGTAAAGATATCTTCACATTTTCTCATTTTGAATGAAAGGACATAGAGTAAATACAAGCGGTAGTATGCAATAAATAACACACAGTTTCTGGTGAATAGTTTGGACTCTGAGGAACACCCAGTCAAATATCTGTAACACAAAATGAAATCGCTATATGTTACCAGATTTATTGTATCATTCGTGTTTGACTTTAGAATATACAAATTAGCTCAACATACACGTTTTACACCCAGAATAAAAAAAATATTAGCTCGTGGTGTTTCAAAAATACAAATTAAAATTTTCTCACCGATTAATTTCCAATTGTGCTCGAAACAAAAGGAAATATAAAATACGAGTATACTCGGGATAATTACTTAAGGCGATAATATATTAGGACATAGATATGATAAATAATATAATTAGCACATGAATAAAAATATCAACAGGAAAAAATTCAAAAAGAATGAACGTATGCATTAATTATGGTATGACAATTTTTTTTTTTTTTTTTATGATACGGTATTCAAACTTATTTCAGAGTTAAATATATGTAACTATAAATGAATAAATGTTATTCATTGAAATGGAGGAAGATAATTGAATTATATATTTCATGTGAATTGTTAATATGATTATCAATGATTTAAGAGATATTCTGTAGAGTTGATTAAATTGATGATTATTCCTCTCATGCATGAGTTCAAAAATGTTATTGATGTAAGCAAAATTTCTAGAAGGGATTTAATTATGGCATGATTCTGTTAGAGGATAAAAATTTGCATTATGAAAAAGATTCAAACATTCACTATGAATTATGAACGATTCTCAAGAAAGAAAAATTACCCATTATATGCCCATCATACTCTCATCATATATTATTAATTTAAATTACGTTCTGGAGAACAATGTTTTAACAAAAAAAAACAATACTCATTACTCTTTTGAGAGTAATTTTTTAATCTCTCAACTAAAATTTTTAATCTTTTAAGAGTATTTTTTAACTAAAACCCATTCAACTTTAAAGTAGTTGTTTTAATATCTATATCATATATGAAAATCTCACCAATAATATACCCATCATAGTCTCACCATGTGTTATTTATTTAAATTGTATTCTGTATAACGATGTTTTAACACAAAAATAATATTCATTACGCTTCTTTTGAGGTTAAAAATTATTTGGGATTTTAATCTCAAATAATTTTTAATTTGGAAATTTCTCACTAATAATAACTAAGAATAATTTGAGAAATTTCTCACTAAGATTTGAGATTAAAAATTATAGATAATTTAAAATCTTTTGATAGTATTTTTTAGCTAAAACATATTAAAAGTTTAAAGTAGTTAACAGTAGTTTAATATCTTGTTGTTTTGTTGTTTCTTATCCCACTTGGCTGGCCAAGCCCACGAGCCCATATGGACTCATGATTGAAGGGGAAGGAAGCAGCTTCTGTTGTGATGGAGCACCCGTAGGTAGAAGCCTGACTTTTGCTCCGTGACGCTCTTACAGTCATAGAAGACCGGGACCTACGGCTTAAAGTGGATTCCGAACCACTACAAACATCCATGGCACCGCGGGATTCGAACCCGAAACCTGTGGCACCGAGCCCCAGAGCGCTAGACACTCGGCCATTCAGATCCCAAATTTGAAAACGGCACGCAATGTTCCCAGGTGATCACCCACCCAAGTACTGACCGCGCCCAATGATGCTTAACTTCGGTGATCTAACGAGAACCGGTATATTCAGCATGGTACGGCCGTTGGCTAGTTTAATATCTATATCATATATATACCAAAAACCATATCTATATCATATATCATTATCACCAAAGAATCTGTTGAAACAAGCCCATTTATTCATCACTTCCATCCCTTTAAGTAAGCAAAATGAGGTTCCCTTTTCTCTCAGAAATTAACTATGAATACAAGATTAAATAAGAGATATAAGTTAATTAAATGTGACGAAATATTTTACCATTAAAATTGATAATCGCAAACACATAAACGAGCATTTGTGCATCATATTTTCATATATATGTGAAAGAAGGTTTTTATTAAAGCAATTATACTTAAGATGATCAAGACACTAGGGAATAAAGCCTTTCCTTCTATTCTGAATCTCCATAAGCCCTAGAATCAAACAGTTACAATGAATTACAATTACAACCTGATTTGGACCTCTTACAAGTGTTGCAACATTGATTAACCCAGAATAAACTGATTTGCAACATTGATTACTCCTGAATAAATTGATTTGATTTCTGTACTTAATGAAAATTTCCTCCTCTTTCATGTATTATTCGTTCTAGGGTTTATTCTTTAGAAAACGGATTCGAAGAGGCTTTCTACTAGGTTATTTCAAAGTACGGGTATAATTCTAAATGTATTTATGGGTGTAATGCTATCATAATCTTTATGAAAATAACTATTTCTGAAAAGCTGAAAAAATCTAATTACTAATAAATCTAATATTTTAATTACCTAAAAAATCCAGGATTTGTTTTTTCATTTGCATTTATCAGATTTGCTGATGAACTCACTAATATTTTTAATCACTGGATACTGGTGACACGAATTTCATGAGCCAAAGTCCTTGTCTAAGAGGAGAGAAAAGAAGACACTGCTTTAGGGCAATTGCAACAATTTTTTATTTATATGCTGTGTAATAAAAATCCAGAAAACTGTAACCAAACAGACTTAATATATAAATTGTCGAAATTTACCAGTGAGTCTACTTGTTTTCAAAATATCCCTGTTAATCATTGTACCAATCCTGTTAATCACTATGCCATCCCTGTTAATTACTGTATCATCCCTGTTAATTACTATATACTGGTGACATCACTTTCATGAGTCAAAGCCATTGTGTACGAGGAGAGAAAAGAAGACACTTCTTTAGAGCAAACTTCCCATTGCAACTATTTTGTATTTGCAAGTCCTGTTGTAACAATCCTGTTCTAACTAAACAGACTTAATAGCTAAATTATCGAAATTCACCAATGACTCTACTTGTTTTTCAAAACATCCCTGTTAGATGGTACAATCATTGGACTATGATTGGGCTACATTTTAAAAGGAATTGTTACTAAAATATTTGTTGAGAACATAGTATGCGTTAAGATAATTCGATTATGCACTTCATGAAACATAACTAAATCACATTAAAAACAAGACTTACCTCAATATACGACATCATTAAGCAAATGCCTCCTTAGTTTTATACAGGATACAATTTCGTGTTTTGTAGATAGTTCTGTTTAAATTGCACACATTTTGCTTTTCGTCTGTCGAAACGTATAATAGGAAATGATAATTGTTTTTTTTAAATGGCACACCATCAATTTAAATTGTATTATTTTTTTTTCAAATGCTCGTATTTTAAAATTCTAGAGCAAAACTTCTTTCATTCAATTCCTTCTATTAGCTCATACTCTCCCTATATATATCTTGTTCAAATTTTCAATCGTTCATAAAATACTTTTTATTTATCCATTCAAGTTCAAATGCATTTTTTTTTAACTTGTAGTGGATGACATTTGATGTTAATGCAGTTTTTTCAAATATTAATTCAATAATTAAACTTAATTAATTAATTAAAGTTTTTTTTAGATTTAAGCTGCATATATCTACCAATAGATGGCGTCAGCTAAACTTAAAAAAATGAATGAAAATTATTTATAAAGGACTTTCTGCTGTATAGTAAAAAAAATGTAGGAATTGACTTAATTTTTTTTTTTTTATATTACTTGTTTTTCAATAAATTGACCTACAAACTTTTACACTTGTGAGAAAACAATGTAACCATGCGATTATTATAAAAATCATACATATTTATCTATATTAACATATACAATATCACCTTGATGGCATAGTAATAACTAATCGCTATGACCCGGTGTTCTTCAGCTAATGTTATGCTCAGCTGTTTTTTTTTTAAATATATGTATTAAGTTAGTAACTTTAATTTCAAACAAATCAATGAAAAATTAAAAAATCCCTAAAGAAATTAAACATAGTATAGTAACCTAAAATTTTGACATACAAATTGTCAGTAAGCCAAAACTAAATATTTACCAGAGAAGTTTAGGTTTGGAACTAATAAAGTGTTTTGTTGTTTCTTATCCCACTTGGCTGGCCAAGCCCACGAGCCCATATGGACTCATGATTGAAGGGGAAGGAAGCAGCTTCTGTTGTGATGGAGCACCCGTAGGTAGAAGCCTGACTTTTGCTCCGTGACGCTCTTACAGTCATAGAAGACCGGGACCTACGGCTTAAAGTGGATTCCGAACCACTACAAACATCCATGGCACCGCCGGGATTCGAACCCGAAACCTGTGACACCGGGCGCCAGAGCGCTAGACACTCGGCCATTCAGGTCCCAAATTTGCCAACGGCACGCGGTGTTCCCAGGTGGTCACCCATCCAAGTACTGACCGCGCCCAATGATGCTTAACTTCGGTGATCTAACGAGAACCGGTATATTCAGCATGGTACGGCCGTTTTTACATATATTGATTTACTAATAAATTAAATTAATATATGTAAAAAATATGGAAATGAAAGAAAATAAAAAACAAAATGAGAAAATGCAGAAAATTTAAACGCGTGGAACCTATAATTTGGTTTTACTTAAACTGTTATATAGTAATCAATAACACAAAAACAATATCATATGTATGAATAATAAAGACATTGAATACATTATATTTTAAAGTAAAATATGAATATAAACTAACAATAGATTTTCTATTTTTAATTTCCAAAATATATTTTTTTGTAACTATTTCTTATTTTGTAACTATTTTCTTAAATATTTAATTAATTTTGTTATGAAAAAATGAAAAATATAAAAATATATTAAAAGAAATTTCGAACGAAAAAATTACTTATGAAATTGTATATCTGGACATTGGAAATGAATAATATATACTAAAAAAAGAACATCATTGCGGAAGCATACCGTATTGATTACAAGAGAAATAAAACATTTTGTGATCTCGTCGACTATATTTACGAATTGTTTATCAATAGGAAAATCAAAGAATAAAAAATATAATAAATATAAAGTATGAAATAAATATAAATGCGAACTAACGTACAGTGACTTCGTTTTCCATTCGCAATTCGTTTGCAGACAATTCAAAATAGTTTGAAAAAGAATGAAATTTAAAAATAAAACGTTGTGCCTTGTTTGTATTTCCTTTTTACCAAAAAACAAATACAAACAAAGCAACAAGATTAACACAATACAAACAAAACACTTGCTATATATATATATTTCCCAGTACATTTCTATTATCAGAATTTAATACTTATTTACAAAGGGCTTAGTAGAATTTATTTTTTATTGTTAATTTTATTGAACACAAAATAGTTATATACTACTGCACCCAAAAAGTAAGACCAATTATTTTTTTTTTTCAAAAACTCTTTATTTATTCTTCCAAATTTATTTCATTGCCTTCAAAGTACTCTCTCCGGACACAATACACTTATGCCAACTTTTTTCCGAATCCTCAATGTATGCTAAAAAGTCATCGGCAGGGATGCCTTTCAACGTTCGCGCCGATTCACATTGAATCTCTTCAATCGACTCAAAACGGTGTCCCCGGAGTGGTCTTTTGAGTTTAGTGAATAGCCAGAAGTCACACGGTGTGAATACGGTGGTTGTGGAACGATATGGGTTTCATTTTTTGTGAAAACGTCACGAAGAATCAATGCAGTGTGAGCTGGCGCATTCAGTGTTTTCGGTACCAATCGAAATTTGACGCGTTTGAGGCCCAAAATGGAATTGACCAATCCTTTTGAAATTCCAACATCATCAGAAAGGTCTCTAATTGTAAATCGATGGTGTACAAGCACCAAATCTTTAACTTTTGGGACGTGAGCTTCGTCGGGTGAGGTTGATGGTCGACCAGAGGTCGACCATCAACAGTTGTCTTAACGCGCCGTCGTCGCAACCGCCGTCTTAAACGCGTTATCTGCCTTCTTTGAACTGTTTACCATTTCTAAGCATTACTTTCCGATATAGAAATGCTCACCGAATGCCTTCTGCAACATTCTATATGTTTCTACTATATTTTTATACTTACGTTTATAATATAATGGAAGTTCTTTGCTCAATTAATTCAGACATTTCAAAAATATCCCGAATCAGTTTTAGTGTCTCACAAAGATAAGAGTAACTCGAACACTATGAAATTTCACATAGATGTCTAGGAGAGTGCCATCAACCTAAAAAAGAAAAAAAATTGAAATTTCATAAGCCCCGGAAATTTAAATTGAAAATTGGTCATACTTTTTGGACACAGTTGTATATATGAATATATATATATATATATACGTATACGTTTACCATAAGTTTTTTTTTAATTTTTTATTTATTTTTTATATTATATATGAAATATGTTATTATGAGAATTATTATTATGAAATATGTTATTACATTTGAAATATGCTATTTAAAGTTAAAAAATATATGTATTTTGAGAATGAAAAATGTTTGTATGATTATATGTGGCTATTTTTTAGTTTATAATTTTAATTTCTTACATTTTTCGATGCTTTAATATTTAAAAGTTGTCTAAAGGTATTTTTTCTCCTTTATAAGGTAAGCATTCAAGTTTTTCATATGGAAGGAAATAACATACTGCGCCATCTGTTGACTAATTTTAAAAGTTGTTATTCTGCTTTTACCTTATTTTAAAACAACAATTAATTACTTCACATTATCGAAATTTAAAAAGAAACAGATTTTGAAAATTTTACTAGAGCTTTAGTAAAATTTTCAAAATCTGTTTCTGGTTTTCTTTTTCTTCTGTTTCCGTTTCTTCTGTGCTTTTTGAATATTTTTTTGCTTCAATACCACTACAAACTTTATCAAAGATCTTTTCATTATAATCTCATAAATTTATTAATAAATTAACACTTATTAATAAAATAATTCTAAATATTAAAAAAAAATTACGCTGATGGTAAAAAAAAACCGGTCTAGATATTATATTATTTTAAAATTATTTTATCTAGACTAATAAAGGTGGTGGAAGAATTTTTTTATTGGTCCAATACCAAAAAAGTCTTTTTATTTATTGGTCTTATTGATACTTTATTGGTCTAATACCAAGAACAACTTTACTTGTCTTTTCAAGCAGATGCCCCATGTATAAATTATCTTACACAATAAAAAATTAAAAAAAATATTTAAAGCAATTAAAAGATATATTTAAATCAATATAATTAAATTAATAATTGCTGTAATTTTAAACTATTTAATTTGATATTTTATTTGTGTTTTATTATGTATAGAGACAGATATACATACTTAAAGTAAAAACTTAAACGTAATTAATATTAATTTATTCTTAAAAATATGTTAAATTGTTTCCCATTTATATTATCAGGTGAACAGTAAAAGGCATTCTTGAAGCTGAAATTCTCATTTATTTTTAAAAGTCACTTACTTTAATAATTGATAATAATAAAAATAAATTAATTAATCTATTTAATAATAATAATAATAAACTAATTAATTTAATATTAATAATAATTAACTAATTTAATTTAGGATTTAATAATAATTAATTAAATTAATTATTTTTTTTTTCTGAAGAGTCTAGATTGTAAAGCAACAAAATCATTTTGCATAGATTTGTTGTTAAGGTGGATGTTACATTAAATATGTACTTGATAGAAAAATAAATTGAATTGGTTTTAATGGTGTAATTATAATTAAAGTGGATAATATTAATTTAAATAATTACTATAGTCCTTAATTGCCAGGCCTTAGAGTGAGTATTGTCATGCTTGCTAAAGCTAAATCAATTATTAATTTGAAAAAAAGCTGTAGCCCTTAATTGCCATGCCTTAGAGTGAGTGTTGTTATGATTGCTAAAGCTAAATCAATACACCAATTGTTTGTCCCTATTGTGTTTTAGTCCATTAAGTAGATACATTGTATCTTGGAAAAGGTAGGATATAGACTTTTTTTGGAGGATTTGTCAATATTGTTGCTAACAAGAAAAATGTTTGTTTTTATTGATGCCATGAATTATCCAACATGTAAAAAAAATGTTGCAGCTGGAAAACAACAAAATCTTTTTTTTTTCGAAATATATCAGAAAGAGTTTGAATTGAACGATTTTCCTCGATAGATGTTGTTACAAAAGGTATTAAATTTTCTACAAAATTCACTATTGTAACATTTTTGTAATACGAATGATAAAAAAGAAAAAAACACTCTACACCTTCTTGAAATTTTTAATTTTCTTCTCCAACTTCGTAAAAAAAGGCATTAATCCTTTCTTCTGAACATTATTCTTTTTCTTTATCTAGAGAATTTTCTATGTTTCAATGTTCTTCCTACTGTCTGACGATTTTAATTTGTAGAGCGATGTTTGCCGTTGGTAAGTAAAAGTGGTTACTGGATTTGTGAGAATACTGATTGAGATAAGTACAATTTTACAGGACTAATTATTTCAGATTTTTCATACTGAGTACCTCGGCTATCGCAAACCTAAAAAAAGTTGAGTTAAAACTCGTGGCTGAAGAATTGATAGAAATACATTCGAAACTCTTTCTTCAAATTGATAATTTGGGAAATTATTAGAATAATTTGGATTTCCTTCAATTACACTTCACCATCAATTTCAGCACATCGTCCAACCTAATTAAATGTTCGGGATGGTGCCAAAATTATCTATTTAAGGGATATAATTAAGAAAAGTGATTATTCTCTAAATGATAATGAATTGGTTACAAATATGATTGGTGTGGTAATTGAAAAAAAGCAACACAAAATTAAAAGAGAAGAAGGAGAAAGCAAAAAAAAAAAAAAACTAGAGGAAATTACTGCAAAACAAAAATTATAGAAAAATGAAGCTTTCTCGGTTAGAAAAAGATTTAGAATTAGCATTTCCAACACATTAGGAATTACTAATTCTAAATCTTTTTTTTTGTAATACTCAAAACGAGTCATTACAAAATACCGACATTTAAAAGGAAAATTCAGATATGGATTGTAAATGTAATCTAGAATGTGTTATTAAATGTAATAAAACGATAGCCATTTCTGTCACTTCATGAGCTGAGTAATTTAGCTTTTTTTATCATTCTTTAGAGAAAGCATTCAGGACAAAACATGTATCCAGTGAATTTTTTTTTTCTAATGCAGCTGGCAAACACTTAGACAGCTTGGTCTTGGATGCCATAAGGCAAGCGCTGCACAGACGTACTCATTTTGCATAACCCGGGGGACGCGTGTACCTTGAAGATAAGCCACGGACGCGGAGTAACAATGCCCTCGCAACGCTCTACGGTCATATTCGACTGGGACCTACATTTTAAAATGGATTCCGAACCACTACAAACAACCATGGCACCGCCGGGACTCGAACCCGAAACCTGTGGTACCGAGCGCCAGAGTGCTAGCCACTCGGCCATTCGGGTCCCGTATCCACAGAATTAGAATAGGAAATTTTCTTAAACATCTTCGGTGAGAAAGATGGTTTACGTGTCTGAAGAAGGCCTGGGCAATTATAACAAATTAAAAACAATTTTAATAAAAGAGTTTAAATAATGACCGCAGTAATCTTTGGATGTGTTTCGCACGACAAAAACTGCCTTCAGAAAATTATGTATAGTTTGCTTCAAGACTGGGTGCATCTTCTGAGTACTAAAGGTAGCTAACTAAGTATTATAATGACTTAAAATCACTTGCTTAAGGCAAATGATTTTAAGTCATTATGTGAGCTAATTGCTTCGGATAAAATTGTTTATTGGATCTTGAATTGCCGACTCATATTGGAGTCAAGCAAGGAGAATCGTATTTTAAACCTCAGCATTTGGGATGCGATTGCGATATTTATTTGTCCTGAGGGAGTAAGGTCAAACCTTAATCTAATTAGTCTGGACGATATGTTGTAATTGGGGATAAACGATTTGAAGGAAATAAATTCCAAAATTGTCATTTTCGAGAAAGAGTTTAGAATGTATTTCGCATGTATGTATGTTGAAACTATTGCTGATGGATGAAAAAAACAGTTTCGTCTGCCGAGTTCAGTTCGTCTAAGTCTTCGTTTACAGAGCGAGCTTCGTCTATACTCCGTGAAAACTTCTACATGGATGACGTATTATTAGAATAGAATAGAATTTAGACAAAATAGAATATAATTCTATAAAACAAGTGATATAAAAAAAGATTTTAAGTCAATTCCTCCCTTTTTTTTTCACTGTATTGCAGAAAGTACTTTATAAATAATTTCCATTCATTTTTTAAAATTTATCTGGTGCCATATATTGGTAGATATATGCAACTTAATTCTAAAAAAAACTAAAATTAATTAATTAAATTTAATTACTGAATTAATATTTGCAAAAACTGTGTTAACATCCAGTGTCATCCACTACAAGTTCAAAAAAATGTATTTGACCTTGAGTGGAGGAATAAAAAGTATTCTATGAACAATTTAAAATTTGAACAAGATATATATAGGGAGAATGTGAGCTAATAGAAGGAATTGAAAAAAGGTGCTTTTTTTTTTTTTACCTATGTAATCACAATTTTTTCTTGGTTTTTAGAAACCAGTGTAAATTGCTATACTATTCTATAAGTATTTGTGCCAGTAAAATATTTATATTAATATTCCAAATGTGAGGATCGTTTCACTTCAACCAATCAGGCGTTCTTACGTAGACTGAACAGAACGTAGTAGAACAAAAGGCAGGATGATGATGTTGAAGATTCTTGCAGCGCACTATCTCCGTCAGGGGCCTCATCTCCGGTGGTAGCAAACATAAAAGATTAAACACATTTTCAATTCTCAGAAGTTAAAAGGAGTTAGTGAGAATTAGGAATGTGAAAATCATAAAAATTCAAAAAATAAATTTAGGTAGGAAGTTACAGCAGAATATTCCCAGGTCTTTTAATATAGAATGCAGTTCATATTACACAATCTCTTGAATGAAAAGACAGGAAAGCGGAGAGATCAGGAACAATCTTTTAGAAATTCTCGACCAATCAGGAAACTCCACGTGGAGTGAGGAAAAGACAAAAGACAGGAAAGAGGAGATATGGAGGTTATGTCTTATTCTTTTTCAAAACGAGTTAAATTTAAATTTCCTGCCTGGTTGATCCAAGACAGAACTTGCGAGACGAAGATGAAGCAGACTTCTATTACATGTGTTAGTTCTTATTTTCAAGATTCATATGGCAGCTAAATTTTTAGTTTTCCCTTTAAAGGTTTTAAAAAAGTGAAGTTCCCACCTGTATATCACCATTACAGATGACAACAGGATAGTAGGAGTGTAAACTTTACTCAGACAGTAACATAATAATATGTTTCTCCTGTATTATTCTAGCAGCACCATCCCTTCTACGAGACTGTTTTCTTTGAAAAAAATTATTTAATACATGCCCTAATATGCCTAATACACGTCCTAAATTTATTTAATACACGGCCTATTTAACACACCTTCGCGCTAAAACACCACCTTCACATTTCATATAAAAATATAAAAATAAAACATTTTTTTATTTCTTTTGACATGTAAAAAAAAGTTTATAATCACTTGTAAATAATAAAAGCCAGAATCATATTTGCTTAAAATAAAGTCAAACAAATTGATTATAGTAATAAAACTAATAAAGATTTTATTGTTTTGTAAAATGATCTAAAATATGCAGTCATAAGAAAAGAAATTTTTTATAAAAAAAAAAAAAAAGATTCTAAGACTTACATATTCCTTAAATTTAGAAACTTACATATATTATTTTTTATTGAAATTTCTATAATTACATCCTACTAAATTACAGATGATGAAGGTGCATGATTTTAAATAGGTGCATAATATAACAAAAAAAAAAAGAACTTGATTTGAAAAAGACACATATGAGCTCCATATACATAAAATGAACAATGTTAAATATCAGAGAACTACATTAGAGTTAACGTCAAAATTTCTTGTTATACTCTGTTTTAAACCATTGATTTCTAGTTATTATTGTCCAGAAAATTAATATTAGGTATAAACTAAGTATTATTACTTAAAAATATATTGTTAGTACGAAATTTATCACCTAATTTGCCTGAAGGACATTTTGCCCAAAAAATGTATTTGTATTCATGTTAATCCTTTACAACAAGATAAAACTTTTTAAATGAGAGTATTTTTAATCTTTTTTTATTTTAATAACTGCAATTACAGAGGATAATATTTATACATTTTCAACAAGAAGTTTATTGAAATCCACTGATATAAATTAAATAATTTATTTTACCAAATCTTTTAAAAGGAATTTAAACAGCGTTTTAATTTATTTACTCATTTATTGGTTTTCATTTTATTTCCTTAAAAATTATAAATTATAGTTATGATTTAAATGACATATTTTTCACTTCTAATAAATTTGAAATAAATCCTACTGAATAATCATCGAATCATTGATCTAATTAAATATAAGGAAGAATTCACGGCCAGTTAAAGAAATTGAGAATCAATTAAGTAATAATGACAATGATTCTTCTTAGAAGCAACATAAAATTAGGTTCAAATAATTATAAAGATACTTTACAATTCGGACAGGTTTTAAAAATATATTTACAGTAATTTGTATTTTCATTTAAACACACTTTGAGTAATAAAATAAAAATAAAACTAAAAAAACTAAAAAAATAAGCCTAAGATTTTTTTTATTGTTTTGATTTAACTTAAGTATATATTTTTATGTATAATATATGTGATACGATATGCAGCACATGCATTTAGTGTTAATCAGTTTTATACTTATATACCAATTATATATCCAGTTTCATGCAATTATATAACATATTCAAATATAATACGTTATATATATATATATATTTGTAAAATCAATCAATTAGAAAATCCACTATATTATATCTAATTGATTTTCCAACAAGTTATTCATTAACAAATTTTAAACATATTGCAATAGATGGCGCCACATATTATGAGTTTCAATCTTTAATCTGAACAGTACTCTCAAATAAAGAATATTTTCAATTTAAGCTCTTTACTCAGCCTATAATATGAAAAGAGTTGTTCGCTGGCAAGAAATAAAGACTTTAGAATTCGCTGACAGTTTAAATGAGGAAGTTTATGTAGGAAAACCATACACTGTAGTCTTTTATTATGATTTTATTATTTATTACATTTCATATGTTACTATTACTTATTACACTTTACATTTTATACTTTACTATTATTTATTACATTTTATACTATTATTTCTTACTTTTATTACATTTTATTGTGATTATCATCATTTTTTGTAATTATGAAACAATCACTTTTTTGTTTTCAAATTCATAATTGTTCTCAGTTTTCATTGGCATGGAATAAAATTAGAAGTTTACAAATTTCTAAGCTGAATAAAATTACTTAAGAAATGAATAATACGGATTGTTTTTTGTTTGAATAAATTATTATATTTTTTTTATGTAATTTGTTTCGAATAAACGACTATATTATTATTGTCTTGATGATGATGTACAATCTGAATCATTCTGAATAGCAATTAAAAAGGCAGGGCATGGCAAAATTTAGTGTGGAGGCGATTTGTTGTGTAAGTCTTTAAGTACTATTTAAAAGTAAACCTTCATCTTAAATAAGTCATTTTCCAACAAATTATTCATTAACAAATTTTAAAGACATTGCAATAGATGGCGCCACATATTACGAGTTTCATAATAAATGAATGAAGAAGATTTTCAATTTAAGTTCATTAATTAGCCTATAAATATGAAAAGATTTGTTCGTTTGCAAAAAAAATGAAAACTTCAGAATTCGTTGACAGCTTAAATGAGATACTTTATGAAGGAAAACCATACACTGAAGTCTAATTTTTCTAATACACATCGCTAGATTTTTTTCTTTTCCCTCAAATTTCTTAAGATTGATAAAAAAATTATAATTACACAAAATTGTATAACAAATTTTATTCCAAACATGAATTTTATTTTATTTTCCATTGGGAAACTAAAGTTTTATTTATGCGAAAAGCAGTCCGCCGATTAATAAAAGAGAGAAAAGATGTCTGGAAGGAGGACTTTTAGGCATAACTGCTCCTAAATTTTATGTCATTCCAGAAAAATCTACAGTTTTTAGTCAATCCGTGTACTTTTAGACGCCAGACATTTTCATGCAGTATTAAAATCATAATGGATTTCTGCATTTGAAAGCAATGCCTTTTCCAAAATTGTCCTAATTGTTTTCTCGATGTTACACAGTATTAATGAAATGAAATTGTTTGATAATCTAAATAGCTCGGCCTATCAGCATAAACTTTGCGAAAATTGTTGAATAATATTTTTAAAAAAAAACTTTAAAAGCTTTGAAAAATACAATAAATAACATAACGTGATTACTAGTAGAAAAGCTTACAAGAAAGCACTGAAAACAATACGTAAAAGATAGAATAATTGCAAATATCAATGGTTATAAAAATTTACTTACAAATATATATTTTTTTTCATGATTTAAGCATATTTACTTATCTTTTATTATGTTTAAAAATTTGTTATTACAAAATATAATTGTTCCATTACAAGAATAGCATTGTTTGAAATTATTTTCTGATGAAATTATTTTTGATGAAAATTATTTATTTTTTATTATTTTGGTGAAATTTATTTTTTGATTCTATTTTTTTTATTTTCGTAAATTTTCATTCTTTCATAAAGTGCACTAATTTTAGTCAACTTCCTTTAAATATTATTTGGTAATTATCTCACAATTTCTAACATTAAACTAAACAAAAGATTTTATTAAATAAAAATTATGTATAAAATTTTTAAGAAAATTTTCTGAAAATGGTAATTCTATAATTTTGGGAAATTTTAACATTATTATAATTTTGTATACAAATAATGGAAATTATTGAGAATCGTAAAACCACATGACATATATCACTACAGAGGGAAAAAAATATTCTGAGAACAAAACACATCTACAATCTATTAATATTTGAGAAATAATTGTGATCTTTTTGCGCTTAATTAACATATACCAGTAATCGCCTTTCATTGTATTTCCAAAACTTTTAAGGTTTTTTTAAAAATATTATTCATTTATTTTTAAAAATTCAACATAGATTATGCTGATAACATATGCATTTTTAAAAAAAAAAGTATTGAATCTCGGAACCACTTTATCAGGTCGTCATTTTCCTGTTAGGATATTAATAGCATTATCACAAAAATATTCCGAAAAATCTCTTTAAATGTATATATATATATATATATATATATATATATATATTTCATTGTTTTGTCAAATATATAAAATATACGTATATATATATATATATATATACGTATATTGTATATATTTGACAAAACAACGAAATATATTGATTAATATGTAATAAACAATGACCTACAGTTTGCAAAAGGATTAAAATAATGTTTTATGCTATTAAAAATCCAACACATAATTCTAGGAACTGCTGATATGATTCTGTTATGAATGCTATCTGTCATGAAATCATAAATTTCCTTAAAGATGTCCAAGTTATTAATTCTTTAAAATATTTTGTCAATATATATGTATTTCCTATTTTATTTTCTATTTAATTTTTTATTTCAATTACTGACATAATCAATAAAGTATAAAAAAACACCCTATTCAAAAAGAAAATTTTATGCTATAAAAGTGTAAATTAATTGTTATGGTGAATGAATATTTTTTTACACATTTTATACACAACAACTATCGCAAAATTGGTAATATTTCAGATATCGCGAGATTCAGATTCAATCCAAGAAAACTACCTTTATCTGTTCCATAGAAATAAATGAAGCGAGGTTCATTTAATTACTTATAGATGGCACCACGTATCAGCACCGGGATATTAGGGTTATTGACTAAGTATAGAATCATTGTTGAATACCTGGAAACTAGTTTTTGTTTTGTTTCGTTTATGAACAAATTCTGCAGTTTCCTTTCCTTACTTCTTTTACTATTAATGATCAGTTTTTTTGTACCTCCATATCAACGGGCTATTTAACTTTCTTTTTATTGTCACATTTATTTTTCTAAATTTAAATAAATTTTTATTAAATATTATTCAATTATTTACTAATCTAATTATTTCATTATGATCCTTACAGAGCATGTGCTCTATTTATTTTGTTCTTTTTATGAATTTTAAATTTTTGTATATTATAATTATGTAACTTTCAAAATAGTAATTATTGATATGGAGTTATTAAAATTTTTGATGTTTATTGATATGGAGTTTAAAATTCAAAAAAAGAAGAAAATAAATAGAGCACATGCTCTGCAAGGATCATAATGAAATAATTAGATTAGTAAATAATTGAATAATATTTAATAAAAATTTAATTAAATTTAAAAAAATAAATGTGACAATAAAAAGAAAGTTAAATAGCCCGTTGATATGGAGGTACCGAGTATAACCCTTGGTACTGCAACTAAACATCAGCCGTTACGTTTTACCTGGAAACTATCATACTTTAAATATTTGTTCTGTAAGAAACAAAGAACTAAGGACAAATGCAGTTAGGTTAGAAATAATAAAACAAAGGCATAATTTCCTACTAGTAACTATAAAATATATATGTGTCAAAACATAAATTACATATACATTACATTTTATAATGAAAGTTGGGAATAGAACATGCTGTTCGTTTTTGAATTACATGTAATGCAGTAACGCATTTACAAAATGTAACGTATTGTCTACAGTAACGTATTTACAAAATGTTAACATAAAATTTAACATCATCTATTCAGATTAACATAAAAATATTCATTGCCATCTCAATTGTAAATATCGTTTCCAATCTACAGACATCTTCGCTCTGATCTGTCCTCCTCTAAGTTCAAAAAACCCATTCTGGAGAGCACCTAACAATTAGCTAAAATATAAATGTCATGTGCCGTTCTGCACTTTTTTTTTAAGAGTCAAACAAATCTTACAGATTCGACAACCCTGATTGTCACTGATCTCAGGGACTTTGAAATACACAAATAAATCACACACAGCTTGAGAATATGACTTATAAATAAATTAATGATGACAAATAATAAAAATAACAAAAAAATAATGTTTGAAAATCCTATAAAATAGCAATAAGTTCCAATAATTCCACTTTTTAAAATGCAAGCACACTATACTTGTATCAGATATAAACATGCATATAGCCCATATTATAACATTATGGGCTATATTGTTCCATATTATATATATTGAACGTTAGTAATTATTACCATTTGCAATTTGTTCCTTAAATTAGTTTTTATCATAAAATAACAAATGAAAGCTCTCATTACCTAGAACGTCTTAAAATATATCTAGTAGACTTTAAATTTCCTTTCCAACTCTGCGAATTTTCCCTTAAATTATTTCGTTCTCTGTAACTGGATCCAAGCCACTTGAAACAAGTTGAATTAACGCGTTCTTTAGGTTGTCGAATAAGGGTAAGACGAGGATGATGATATGGCACAAGAACGATTCTATTGCTCATACTGCATTAATAGACCATCACTGGGAATCTTCGCAACATTACGAAGAGAGTATTTTTAAGTACGCTAATGAAGAACAACATTAAACTTCTTTTTATCTACATATTATATATCCCCACTACTTTTAACTTCAGACATATGAAAGAACAGCTTTTTGCTTTCTGCTTCAAACAATAAAAATATAAAATTATCTTTGACTGTATCAATGATAGCCTGTGTTTTTTTTAGGATAACTTTGATGTTAACGGTGCACTTAATTCAATATTTGTGTCTACAAGTGCGACTACATTGTATTATTAAACTTTATTTCTTTTGTTTTAGGTTCTTCTTTAAATATTACAGAATGCATTTGGGCAACATGTGTATTTGAAGTTTCCTGATTTTCATTAACTCTGTTCTTAAATATTGAATTACATTCTTTTGTTTTAATTTAGGATGGGATCTCAAATGTATGCTATCTCTACATTCGTAACATCTTAATGAACCTTTTTTTCCCTTGACAGGAAGTATATTGTCACATGAAGCACTTTCGCCTATTCAGTGGCCTGATTGCTAATTGGCCAGCGCTCTGGCCGATGGTACCATATATTTCTGGTTCGAATTCTAGGGGTGACATGGATATTTGTTGGCGGTTCGGAATCCCCGTTAAACTGTAGCTCCTGGTCTGTTTAGCTCTCGTGTGCACAAGATGACAGTAGAACGACAAACTAAACTTTCGTCGATATCCCATAGATTTTTTCTCAAAATTTTGGTAAGGTCTGTTTAGGTTTGCTGTTAGAAATGTTTTATACGTAGGGGCTTTTTATACACAAGCATTTCGATCAATTCTACAGGCGAAATACTATTGTTCCATTCACCTAAATAATATCTCTAAAATCAGACGGAACAAGTTTTTTAATTTGATCTGTGATTATAAATTCTCTAACTTGATCAAATGTTTAATTCGAACACAGAGGTCCAACTTCAAAGTATGTACACAATTCATGAAAAATTTTGTATTTCTTGCAAACAACTGAAGAAATTTTTCGGGGGTTAATTTAAATCAGTGGTTTTTTCGAGTGGTTTGAGTAATAATTATTTTACGAAATTGTAATCATTAATTTTTTCATCTGATTCATGAGGAATTGGCTGATATATTTCATAGAAAAGTAGTTCCAAAAGTTGTGAATATATAGACATAGGGGGAATGTATAGACATTTAAATATAATAGGCATGATATTTTTACCTTATACCATTTTAAGAACTCAATTGTCTTTATTATTTTAAAATTAATTAATATTATTACAAATTTTAAGAAGAAATATAAATTTCCAATTTTTTATTTTTTATTTTTAAATAATAAATATTTTTCTAATGAAATATTTTATTGAAAAATTTATCAAAAACAATGTGTAAAAAATATTCTTTGATTAACTCATTTAGTTTTATCATTATATTGCTAAACAGTAGATAATAATAGTGTATTAAAAATAATACAGTTATGAAATAAAATATACTTCAATGTAATTAAAACTCATTGCCAAATAAATTTGATTAAACCTGTCTGAAAAATTAATAAAAACTTTTTATTGGTGAAATAAATATTTGCTTTTATTAAATATATTCTTAATTCAGAAAAGTTATAAGAATTTAATTAAATGAACATAATAAAAGTATGCTAGTTTTGTTAAAATTAACTTTCCACAACACTTAACTTTAACTACTTTTTAACAAAATGTTTGAATAAAATTTGATATAACATAACGTTGTTCATTGGTAAAATTTCATGTTTTACCATTCACTTTATTTATTATTATTATTATTATTATTTTTTTTTTACATTTAAAATTATTAATCCGTTTTATTAATTTTATCTAGATTTCCTTTTGCTAAGTATTTCATGAAACAATCCATTTCACAAATAACAAAGAGATGGCGCCACAATCCCCTAATGATAAATTTATAAAGAAAGGTAACGATAAATTTTGTTTCAATACAAAATAAATTAACTAAATTCTTTTTAAGATGATTGTCCTAATTAAATAAATAATTAACTAAATAATTTCAGAAATCTTATTCACACATACATAATGTATATGTATAAATATTATGTGGTAAATTGCATGGATCCCCTACAGAAACATTCACAACCTATATTAATATCAATAAAAAGAACAACGAAATTTAAAATAATCAAAAGTAATGCAAATAAAGTTAGAACACAATGATTAAAATATAAATTTCAAATTAAAATTTTAATCTATACCTTTTTTTTTGAAAATATGCCCTTAACATTAGTATATGTTTTATTCATCCACAGATTGAATCACTTTGACAAAATAAAACTTCCTATTATTTCCTAAAAAGTTAAATTTTAATTTAAATTTAAAATTAGACACAATTTCTATACCAATGATGAAAGAAATTTCTTCAAAATGTTTAAGGCGTTCTTAACACTAATATTTTGATTCCAAACGACTGATTACCAGAAAATTCATCTATGCTCTTATAATTACATTCAAATTCATTTTTGCAGAGAAAAATTAAATTGAAATCAATTAACCCTTAACATTATTCAAAACATGGTCATGCTTATTTTGCTAATTTAATAATTATCTTTATCAATATATTCATTCAGCTTATAATCAAAATAATAATAGTAACAATAAATTTCCATTTGGTTTAAATATTTTAGATTTTTTGAAAGAAAAATTAATCAAAATTTTTAAAGTAATCCTCATTTGGGATTTCTTTAATAGGAGATGGTGATAATGACGAATCCTCTTATTTCACTCATCATGGAAACGGTTTTAATAGTGCTTCATAAAATGTGAATTTTTTAAATGTTGGCAGATATTTAAAAAGCACAATTTCAGGATTTGCATTTTGCAAATTCACAATTTTCCTCCTTACCTCCTCGTGCTCTATTGAACAATTTTCTATTTACTATCTTATTCAGGAGTTCTTTGTTTAGGTCTAGGATTATTCGATTCTAAGTCACCTATCGCGATTTCAATTTCCGCGCTCAATATGTAAACAAGATGGTTTCTTAATTAAAAAATATATATATATATATCAGGAATGTTAGTGCTACCTCTTATCACCTTCCATTATCTCATGTTCATATGCTATTTTATTAGTGTTGCTTCGATAAATCTATTAATTGATATTCAATAATGAGTTCCGTTTTAAACTGAACAACATTCAAGCAGTGATGTGTTTAAAGATATCGTATTACAAAAAAAAATTTTAATATATATCAATTGGTATGAAAATGTTTCCTAATTCAACAAATAGATGGCGACACTAAATGTTTGCCCTTTTATTTACTCATTGAAAATAAGGTTTTCTTCTTTTAGTTGCTTTTTCATTATTCTGCCAAGAATGATTTGTTAACACACTTTATGGCTTATTAATTCTTTTATGGCAAATTAGCTATTTCTCTAAAATATTGAGAACCACATTTTTATCCTTTATTATAATAGGGTTTGTGAATAAGAATTATAACTACAGTATTGGTTACTGTCATTGCTATGTGTAATGCAATATTGGTTACAATATTAAAAAATTATATTGCTTACTGCCATTGCTAATGCAAGTCATGCCGGCTGGAAATAGGCAATGCTATGTGATGTTATTTCTTTGAAAGCTAGATAGATTTATTTTGATAGCAATCACATACAGTAGGACATTGTATGGCAGATTACTTACGATGGTCATTTATGATTATACATTTTTCTTCTTTTTAATTTTGTTGAACATCGGTGGATGTTGCGTTTCTGTTGTGTACGTTACGAATAGACCATTGACGAAGAATGAAAGGAAGATATTGCCATCCATGAGATCTTTAAAGACGACTGCTCACATTTGTATTTCAGAAAGGAGAAAATCCTGATAACTTCCGCCACGCAGCATGACCAAACACTTTACACATGGTCTTCGTTTCTGAAAATTGTAACTTCAAACTCTATATCCAGCGGGCATGAACCTGTATCCAGCTGCAAGCTACCTATGCCCATTACCACTAGCAAAGCAAAATAATCCAGAAAAGAAGTAGAAAATAGCACTAGAAAAAAAATATGCTGGTAATTTAAAATTAATACCCTTTTGTTTTTATTTGTGTATGTATGAATATTTAAAATCAAAAAATTGATTTTATGGTGGAAGTTCTGAAGTGTTTTTTTCCAATACATGCAAATAAAAGACAGCTGTACCAGAAAAGCACAAGTAGTCTCAAGCGGCTACAATTTTTATATCCACACATACAACAGATAGGAGGATATTATGTTGAACATGAAAACCTTTGTGTTAAAAATATTCTTTTTTTGAATTTAAAATTCAGTCCATAAATTAACTCCATATAAAACAGATTAATATTTTTAATAAAAAATTATATTTTTACTATCATGAAAAGTATTCTACTGTTATGTTTTGTTGATTGACATTTATTTTACTATAAATTCTGTGGATTTTGACTTTTTAACGTGAACAAAAATGAATATTATTTCATTATTAGGCACAACTTGCCATTAATAGTGTCGCCATCTATCGGTTGAAAATGTATCGTGACTAATAAAATGTAATTGACAACTTATTGACAATGTGAAGTATTCATTGATGAAATATAGCATTCAACCATTTGTTTGTTTCCCCCCTTTTTTTCAATGTAGTATAACTTTAAAATGCTATAATTTTGAATTAAAAAATCATAGAAGATATGGAAATACTTCTTTTTACATTCTATAGCTGACGAGAAAAGAAGTTTTAGCTTTCTATTCATTAAAAGAGTTGGAAAATCGGAAAGTATTTAATAGTCTCAAACTCATATTTTTTTTTCTTTACTCTCCTATGACTTGTTGACTTATGATTATTTTTATAGGGTATTTGCTTTTTAATCAAGCATTTAAAAATAAGTCCATATTAAGTCAGAATTTTTGTTAGTGAAATATAATTATTTTTTTCATTTATTTGTGTGTGTTTACTCGTATTCTAGTTTAATACATAAAATATTGTAAAATTTTGTTAAAAAATATTAATTGGCATGAAACTGTTTCTTACTTCAACATATAGATGGTGACACTAAAAGTTTGTCCTTTTATTTACTGTTTGGAGATCAAAGGTTTTCTTCGTTTACTTGCTTTTTCATTATTCTGCCAAGAATAATTTGCTAATGCACTTTTTTATTCTTTTATGGCAAATTAGCTATTTATCTAAAATATTGAGAACCACATTTTTATCCTTTATTATAATAGAGTTAGTGAATAAGAATTATAGCTACAGTTTAAAACATAAATATTTTACTTTATTACATTATTAGAGAGAAAAAAATTTTGAAGAATGTATAACTGATAAGCAAATGCACTTTACAATTTATTACTTACAAAAAAATTCAAAATATGGAAATAAATATAGTTTGTTTCTTGACCATAAAAATTAATATGTGAACTAAAATTTCCAAATTGGCGGCTAGTTTCATTTTATCCCCTAAAGGAAAAAATATAACTACCTTCTACAAGCTACGGTTTCACATCATTTTGCGTATTTTGATATGCTTACATAACTTTTTGTATATTTTATTGAAGGTTTAACTATTTCCGGATAAAAACATATTCTATTCAATTTATCTTTCCATTTTTTTTCCGGGATTTAATTTTACGAAGACTTCTGGGAAAAGAACTCACAGCAAATTGTACACAAATTCTACTAACTACATCACGAGATTCTAAATTTTTTGAATATATAATATGCAGATACACTGCCTCATTACATATTTAAATTGCATTGATAACTTTTCCTTTTTAAGAATTCTTTCGTTTATAGTGTTCTATTAATTATGAAAATTAGATGTATATCGATATTTCCCTGATTTACACACTCCCAGATGCAGAATCAATCTTGAATTCCATGCTTTAGTTTGCAAATTTCTGGAGATACCTCAAATCAATACATGATATAGATAATATACATAATTATGCTCTCCCTGTATTCGTTTGGGATAGCAGTAACAAAACATATGCAACCAGTGAGTGATCAAATATGTGTCCTTCATCGCACCAACTTGACCACTTCAGTAATTATAGTCAAGGCAAAAGTTTTCGGCTGATACTAAATATGTTCTATGCTTTAAAGTTACAGCCATAAATGGTATTAAAGGATGTTTCTCCCATAGTTGAAAATGCAATCGACTATTTACAAAGTTGGGTCAAAACGTTAGTTACATTTATATAGAAAATTTACTGAAACAAATGCTTGTGAAAGTTATTATAATAATGAATAAGTGAATAGGTCAAATAATTGATTTATGATTTTCACAGACTGGTTCATATAATATTTACAGAAATTTAAAATAAGCTGTTATTTGTCGTTAATTGTGTAAAATGTGTACAGAAAATTTGCATTAAACCATTTCAAATCTGTATATGTTGGCAAAAATGAACGCGATTTAGTTAACTTCATGAAATGCTTTATGTAATAAGTCAAATGGACAGGGAATACGTGCTTCACAGTTTCAAATATTCATCGAAGGATATTCCTGTTATTAGTGTTAACAAATAACAGTTTAAATCATAACAATTTTAATAACATTAACAAATAATAATTTAGTTTGTAACAATTTTAATAACAGTCTTATATTTTATTTATAAAGATCAAAGATAAGCAAAAATCAGTTATTAAACATCAGATTAAAATTTTTAAAATATTACCAAAAGTTTCAATCCGACTTTTATTTTAAATTCGGTACGAATTTTTCTATAACTATAACATCTTCCAATTTTCTGATACCAAAATGTCAAGACATGAAATGTTTTTTAATTATAGACTAAGAAGAAAGTGAGACCTTCATTATTCTTAATAAATAATAAGTTTTTGTATTATTTGGATAATTTTTTTCTATTGAAATTGCAATCAGATTGTTTTATTTATTTATTGCTAATTGTTCATCGATTGTGCTATATTTTAAATCAAAATGATCTGACTATGTAATACATGACGACGTATACGATGTATGATACATACATCGTATACGTCGTATAAGCATCTTTATTTAACATCAGAAAACTTATGTTTCAACATAGTACTTCAAGAATAGGTAAAATTTTTACTGCCTTCTGAACTTCGAAAGATAAAAAATTACACACTTACTTGCTGAATGTAAAGAATTCTCCCACCAGGCAGAGAACAGAAAATTATCACCAGGCAGTCGACTGTTGATATAAGTACTGTCGACTGTCCATATAACAACTTTCTGAGTACTGTCAACTGTCGATTGTCGATATGATAACACATAAGCGGAATCGATTCTCATTATTTCAAAAAACAGTGACTGCAGGTCAGACCACACTGAAAAATCCAATTCTCTTTTATTTGCATATCTGAGCACAGTGTAAAGAGTGGCATCCCAAAAGGCCATGGAGTCTTCACAGGTGGTCACGAATATTTTAAAACATTCATTAATCAGATCATTAGCAGGACATTTACCTGATTGAACGAAAAACAAATTAAATAAAATTACATAAAATTGGATATAATTTTATGCTGTGGTTTGATCTTTATTTGACCTCGTATAAAACTAAACTGCAGGCGTAAAACATTCTAATTGACAATGCAGCGACTTTTTTGATGCTGTCAAATACTTCAAGATGTGCAAATCCTCCGCGATAGTTTTGGAAGATCTTACGGATTGAATATACTCAAACGTTTCTGGCACGATTCAGTTAATCAATTGTTAGTTAGAGTCAAATAAAGATAAACACCACGTTCGATTTAAATAATATAGTATAGTAGATTATATTACTGCTCGTTCATTGCCTCTGATAAATAGTTTTATGATTTTTGTTCTTCTATCTTTGAAGATGGACAGATTTTTGAACAGTAATAAATATGAAAGTGAAGATAAAAAAAGTATGCCTGTAACCAGATGCACTTCTGGATAAAAACAAATGTCATAAATATGATGACGATTATTTTAAGTTTAGTTTTACGTCGACAGAAATTAATGGCGAAAAGAGGCATCAAAATTTATCGTGTATGAAAATATTGGCGACAGAATGTTAAAATAAAATGAAACTCCATTTAGTGTCTAATAACAATTACATTTTTTTGCAAGGTAGTGGAAAGAGATGAAACAGAAAATGTCGTTTTCGAGACTGTATTAATGCCAAAATAGGCTTTGCTATCTTCTTACAAGGTGGTCAATAGTATCTCGGAATAGAAGAAGTCCCATATAAGTTGTTATCTTACCGGTGGCTTTAGATGTGGTGAACATTATGGTTGGCGAGTTTCTGGTAAACTGCTTTCAAAAGCGCCTTTTGCCAATAACGCAATTAGTTACATAATGCAGCATATTCTTGTCGTATAATGACTATATAAGTAAAAACCATAAAATGACTATGTATGGAGACTATATCAGTGGACATACTGATCAATTTATCGAATAATATCAAATGAATTTTATTTAGATTGCAACTAGATGCTGCTAAGGATGCTCGTTTGATATGCTATGTGCTGTTAATAAATTGTAATACTGCAGAAGAACTTCTCTTTTGTAAAAATATCACAGAAAGAGAGTAGGTATTATTCACTTATTTCTTTCATTCCCTGATGCACTGTGAGCATTATTCACAAGAAGCGCTTGTGACAAAGCATTTGAATCCTGCATTTAATCATATGCAATGCATGTAGTAAATTTTATAAAATTTAGAGCAAAGATTTTTAAGAAAACAATGTAGGAATATAGTATAGGAGCCAAACACTCGTATTTGTTTTACTATAGCAATACGAGATGGATATGTAATATGTAATATTTTATCACGTACCTTGAACTGCCATTAGAATTTTTTATTTTTATTAAAGAGTAGGGCCACATAATTGCAGAAGGGTTTGTTGATGATGTTTCTCTAATAAAACTAGCATATTTATGCTACATTTTTGAATAACTGTATTTCTTGAATTTCTTTCAACAGCGAAACATCATGCACCTTTTGAATCAATGGAACAAATTTCATCTCATATTAAAGAAAATCAAAGTATGGAGAATAAAAATTGGATGGATATACAAAGAAAGATTATTTTTTTAAAAATTGTAGCAATTTTTGACATTAAGTGAACTTGATTTCTCTCAAAAAGGAAAAAAAAAAAAACATTTTTGAAAGGCACTTATCACAGCTAATTATCTGATTTGAGACTTCAGACTTGATTACTTTCAAAATGAATATTTCAATAGATTTACATAGATTCAAGATCTATTTAACACTTGAGTTGTGTCTGAATCTAGTTTTATAGAAAAGGATAATCTTATGGAGTTCTCGTGCGACAGTAGAAATTCTGCAGTGCTGAATTAATATAATTTTTAATTTCAATAAAATATGAATATTCCCTTCTAAGTTATAAAGCTCAGAGACTTTATTTAATTTAAGAAGGTAGGTTTCCCGTGGTCGTTGTAGTAAAGAGCAAATATCGAGCAAAAATCAACACTGAAAAGAAAATGAGACTGACCGTAGCCAACTTGATTCGACGATTTGAGAAAATATGCAGTAATTTGCACGCTCATACATTTCATTAATCATTATTTTAATGTTAACGAAATGACTAATGAATAAATAAAAAAAATATTAAATACTGCAGGTACTAGAGTTTTGGTTAGTTTTTTTATCTCTTACTTATGACTAGTCATTCTTTTATTTAAGGTAGGGTGTTATGGAAAAAATTAAAATAAGGTGCCGCGACTTGAAAAGTTTTAGAATCACTACTTTAGAAATTTTATCAATGGGCCACACTCGGGGCCCAAAAATAAAATTGTGTCATTTAATAACCAATAAAAAGTTGTCATTTAACCCATATTTTAAGATCATATTGTGAACTACTTTGTAATAACAAATTCAGCTGTTATACTGATAAAGTAAGTATTTTCTTACAAAAGTTTTCATATTTTTTGCTAGTTTTCCTATACGCAATCGAAAATAATGCTGTTTAAATACTTGTTATTTGAATAATGTTGGTGTTTGTAATTTGTTTTTGCGGTTTAGTGAATTTTCTTATACTAATTTTATTTTCTTTAACTTTTGGTTTGTATTTTACCAATAAATATGTTTTTAGACGTTAATAAATGTTTCTTCGTTTTTTGAGTTATATTTTAGATGGGTTATTACATTTCTTCCGTAAAGCTTTTGCAATAGTTATCAGAATATTTTTATTAAAAGAAATTTTAAATCTCTATTAAAGATATCAATTTATTAAATTTATAAATAATTTCCATAAAATTTTTTCATATTATTAAATAGAAAATAATAAACCATAAAAACAATAATGTCTATGATATAATAAAAATAATTAGTTCAATAATTTTCAGGTAAAAATATAAATAACTTCAATATATATATATATATACTTATTACAGATATAATATTTTAATGGAGATCTCCATTTTAAATCAGAGATCAAATTTCTCTAGAAATTATTTTGAAAAATTACACATACTTATACAATGTGTTAAATCGGGAATTAAATTTATAAATGATATTAAACTGTGCAAACGAATTAAAACCAAGAGATGTATTTTTGTCCAATACAAAGTAAGAAGTTGAGAAATAAAGAATTAAGAAATTTCATCAAACATAATTTAAGCGTCTAATTATTTACGAATTGATTTTAAAACAATGAACAATAATTTTAGCATAAAATATAAAGGACAGATAAAATAAAAGAATAAAATAAAGGGGAAATTAATAATATATGGTATCCACTATTCTTACTTCCTTTATATGAAACCATTTCGCAAAATACTTTTTATTTATTGTTGAAAAGATTCTAAATTCAGCACAATGTTTAAGTATTAAAGTAGCACTCATTTACTGAATATTGTGATAGTTTTAACTAGATAAATTTTTTAAAGAAAAATATCACTAAAAAGTTTTCAAGGTTTTCCAAAAAGTTTTTTAGGTCATTCATATCTGTAAAAATCAAAACAACATCCTAGTTTTGTTGAACATCGGTGGGCCTCGTGTACACTTTTGTATACCTGGAATAACAACATCAAAGGATGATAAGGTGGAGGAAATTGCCTTCTAAGAGAATTTTTAGGAATAACTGTCTAACCCGATTTCCACATAACATTTTAACAAATTCTTTAAGATATGATAGAATGAATAATTTCAAAGTGTCCTTAAGTCTTTTGAAATCAGTCTTTCAAGGATTTTGTAACGAGAATAATGACATTGATCTTCGATTGAACTTAGTTCAAAGCACTGCGAGCAATCATTCAGGGATATTAATCAAGTCTGAGATATTCGAGCGTTCATGAAATCAATACGTCCATCGATTTTAGAATTTGTAAACCACTGCAGCAGGAGTGATATATGATATATATCTATCTAATTGGCTTATTAATATATGGAATTTAAAAAAAAATCAAATACACATATGAATAATTTTCAACTGTGAATTTATAATTTTATTATATCATACAATATTTTAAATTAACTATAACTTTCCTGTGCTGATCCGTACACAAAATCATTCTTATTTATATCAGTTAAAATTCAAATAAATTGCAGTATTATGCATTAATAATTTTTTTATTTTTTGAAAAATATTTAAGAAAAATAAAATATTCATAAATATTAGTATAACCTATCAATAATTTTAATCAATATTAGTAAACCTGTGGAATGCAATAAAATAATATTTCTTTTGAATAGTAAACTAACATTTGGAAAATAAGGCAAATAATTAAAAAAAATTATAAAGCATATTTGTTAAATTAGCATAGAAAAAAAATTATTCAAGCAGTAATTAAGTATTTGTGTGCTATATTTTTTTCTTAATGCAGCTGGAAATACAAAGAGTTATATTTATGCCATAAGCAAGAGATGCACCGACATTACTCATTTAGCACTATACATGATGCCCCTGAAGCTTGAAGATAAACTACGGACTCGAACAACACTACCTCCACTACGCTCTACAATTATATTAGACCAGGACCTACTGTTTAAAGTGAATGACTGAACCACTACAAACATCCGCCGAGACTCGGATCCGAAACCTTTGATACTGGGCTTTAGTCACTCGATCATCAGGCCCACAGTGCATAATATAATTGGTTCTCAAAAACGTTGGTTGGCCTAGTCAATTTTTTAAAAATATTACATACATATTATATTCTTAACTAGAAAGTAATCCTAAAAACGTTTGCTAAAATTATTTTAAGAACCAATTGTAATGTTTTCCTTATTTTCTAGTTAAGCATATAATATTTATGCGATATTTTTTTTTAATTAACAGTTCACTGAACACATCATTTCTTCGAAAATAAATAATCATCTATATTTTTTATTTATAGAGAAAGAGTCTTGTTGGTGTAGTTCAACACATGACGATCTCTAACAGAAGCAAGATCTAGAACACAAACATCTAGTTACAGTTTATTTGAGACAGTAATAACCTATCAAGAGTATAAGGGGAATGAAACTATCAGTAACCCAACTAAAAATCTCAGCCGAAGTTTGGGGAAAGAAATCTGAAGGGAAGACAAAAAAAATACCAAGATAAATAAACAAACAAACAAGTTCAAAAAAGTCCCAGACACCGCAGTCCAACATTGATAAATGGCGAGGATTACTTTTATGGAAGAAAACAAAAGAAGAAGTCATCTGGCCAAAAGAAATAACACCGAGACCCGAAGAAAACTATTCGCAATAACTGAAGAGGAAAATCAAGAATGATGAAAGGGAAGGAGTAGAGTCCTTCCTGGTGCAAAAAAAAATATATCCCAAAAAGAAAAAGTATAAAAAAAAAAAAAAAAAATTTGGTCGGAGTGACAGAGCGTGAGGGAAGAGAAAACTATAAAAAGGAAGATGAAAGGTATAAAAGTAAAAATAAAGAAGGGGCAAGAGAGAAGAAGAAAAAAAAAATAGAAGAGAGAAAAGAAAATCAGAAAGGAGCAAAAGAGAGAGAAAAGAAGAAAAAAAAGTGAGATTCCCAAACAAAAAGCTCTTCTCTCGGTACTTGGACCATCGACCAGAGAATGATCCAGTGTGTTTTCGATGTCCCAGTATCTGGCCTGCAGTTCCGATCACGGCCACTAAATCAAGAGAGCGACTTCACTTCGCTAGTTTCTATCCACATCGACTCTGGAATAGCTTTCAGGCCAGGGACCGACCTCAAATTGCTCCCCAATGCCCACTCTCCTTACGATTTGAGAATTAATGGCCGATTAAGAGGTATCATCCGGCCGTCGGACCATTAGGTGCCATCAGACGACTCTCAGGAGCATCCTGTACTGATCTTGCACGACATTAAGGCTTTTGACACTAAAAATTCTTAATAAAACAAGAAAATCCTACTCTCGTGTTAATTGTCAATATATGTGTAATACAAATTCATTTTTACAAATGGTAGACCAAAACTAAAAATCTTTACAATGGGGAATTCATAAAGCTGAAGCTATAACGCTATAATTCTAAAGCTATAACGCTCAAGCTATAATGCTTAAGATATAAAACATTAAAATTCTCGTTTAACTGTAAGAAATTCATCGTTCAAAATTCTGAAATGGAATCAAATAACTAACCAAAAATTTATATTATAGATGAATTATTTTAAATATAATTATAGGTATGATAGAGGTATCATCCAGCAGTCGGGCCATTGGGTGTCGTCGTACGACTGTCAGGAGCATGCTGTACTGATTTCGCACCACATTAAGGTTTTTGGCACTAAAATTATTAATAAAACAAGAAAATCATATTATCGTGTTAATTACCAACATATGTGTACTACAAATTCATTTTTACAAATTGTTGATCTAAACTAAGAATCTGTACAATGTGGGATTCATAATAATTCTCTGCAGGCTATAACGCTATCAAACATTAAAATTCTCTTTTAACTGTAAGAAATTCATCTTTAAAAATTTCGAAATTAAATTAATTAACTATGCGAAAAACTTATATTATAGATGAATTATTTTAAATATAATTATATGTATCATCCAGCCGTCGGACCATTTGGTGCCATCAGACGACCCTTAGGAGCATCCTGTATTGATCATGTTTCACATCAAGGCTTTTGACACTAAAAATTCTTAATAAAACAAGAAAATCATATGCTCGTGTTAATTTTCAACAAATGTGCAACTACAAATTCAATTTCAGAAATTGTTGACCAAAACTAAAAATTTTTATAATGTGGAATTCATAATAACTTTAAGCAGGCTATAATGCTCAAGCTATCAAACATTAAAATTCTCGTTTAACTGTAAGAAATTCATCTTTCAAAATTCTGTAATGAAATTAAATAACTATGCGAAAAAATTATATTATAGATGAATCATTTTAAATATAATTATAGATATCATCCTGCCGTCGGACCATTAGGTGCCATCGTACGACCCTCAGGAGCATGCTGTACTGATCTTGTTCCACATTAAGGCTTTTGACACTAAAAATTCGTAATAAAACAAGAAAATCATATTAATTTAATAATCATGTAATAATAATAATCGTGTTAATTTTCAACATGTGTGTAACTATAAATTCATTTTCAGAAATTGTTGACCAAAACTAAGAATCTTTACAATGTGGAATTCATAATAATTCTAAGCAGGTTATAACACTCAAGATACCAAGCATTGACATTATCGTTTAACTGCAAGAAATTCATCTTTCAAAATTATCGATCAAAATTAAAGAACTATGAGGAAAAAAAATTATATTATATATGAATTATTTTAAATATAATTATAATCAACATGTGCAGTGTTTAATATATCTTACAAAGGCTATGATTACTATATTACCATGTTATTATGTTACCAATATTATGCTATGCTTACTATGTTACCATTATTATGCTATGCTTACTATGTTACCATGTTATTATGTTACCATTATTATGCTATGCTTACTATGTTACCATGCTATTATGTTACCATTATTATGCTATGCTTACTATGTTACCATTGCAGTTACCATGTTGTTACGATTTTTGTTATAATAATATGACTTAAAATGATTTAAAATATTAAATAATGATCTGTTCATTCAATTTACTTATGAATTGTTACCAAATCAGATTATCCTTCTCCATAATTTTCAATTAAAATTGTGAATTTGTACATGAAAGTAACATTTTAGTATCAATGATTTGAAGTATAAATAAATTGATCATTAAGTGTTTTTTGCTTTAAAATGCTTTGTACAATTCTTACAATAAAAGACACAATAGTTTCACTTATAAATTTTATTAACTAAGAATCTTTACAATAAAGAATAAGATACAATAAATACAAAACTAAGAATCTTAGCAAAATGGAATTAATAATAATTTTTAGCAGGTATACAACACCCATACTATCAAGCATTAAAATTCTCGTTTAAAATTGAAAACTTTACAACGTGTAAACTCCATTTTAGATTTAATTATTTAAAACATCGATGTAACTGTTAGAAATTCATCTTTCTTTCTTCTACATCAAAATGTAGCTATATACGCCATAAAAACTCTAATATCCCAATAAAATGTAGGCTTGGTAAAGTTGTCAGAATTAAAAGTTATAAAATCTAGTACACTGCAAGTTGTCAAATATAAAAAGCCCATGATTTCACCTGATAAGAACAGAGGACAGACATCATTAGTAGCTACACTAATACGGTGCAAGTGTTTAGAAATTCCTCTTTCAAAATTCTCAATCAAAATTAAAAAACTTTGCAAAAAATTATATTATAATTGAATTATTTTAAATATAATTATAAATACCAAGTGTTTAATATATCCTAAAAATGATATATGATGATTTAATATACCTTTAATGATTACTATGTTACCATTACAGTTACCATGTTGTTATGATTTGTGTTATAATAATATGACCTAAAATGATTTAAATATTAATTAATGATCCATTCATTCAATTTACTTATGAGTTACTACCCAATCATATTATCGTTCTAAATAATATTCAATTAAGAATGGAAATTTGTACAGCATGTTTGTTATATTTTAATATCAATGATTTGAAGCATAAACAAAATGATCATTAAGTGTTTTTAGCTTTAAAATGCTTTGTACAATTCTTACAATAACAAACAGAATCATAATTTAACAAGATTTATTAACAATGGGAACGTTCTGTTATCTAATAGATAATTATTTGTTACATATAAGCAGGTTATACCAATCTACTTATGAGTTGCTTCTTAATGTGAAGTTCTCGATAAAATCTGGTGAATTTTAAAATGAGAAAATTATACCTTATTATCAAATAATCTTTAAAAAGGTATAACTGTTACATGCAATATTATACTCATACAACTTAATTTAAGAGAAAATTACTTCAAAATTCCCATTGCACTAATAATAATTCCCATAATTCTGAAGAGCCCAATCAGAAGTATATTAACGATTATTTTATTAGTTGCTTCACAATAAAATTATTTTCATTGAAATTTTTTTAATTAGAATCGGGAATCTTTACTAATAGAAGATATTTTAAAATTGATGATTTTAAATTGGTATATCTGATAAGAATATTTGATGATTAAAAATATCTCAAAATGAGTTGGAATTTAATATGATTGTTAGGAATAACACATTAACAGATTGCATAATGATTATGTATTCTTTCGATGTTCAACATACTAAAATGTTCAGTCGCAATTATTTTATTGTATTACAATTATTTTTTATTATGAGCAGACTTTTTTCAATATTATAAAAAAGAATAAAATATATTACAAACTTATAAACATCTTCTACAAATTTTAAAATTCAAATTCAAATCTACCAATGTATTTATGAATAAACTTTTAAGATATATTATTAATTAAAAGAAACTGTGCCTCTAAGAGATATAAAGATAGAAAATATAAGATAAGAGAAATTCAAATATTTCTCTTATTTTTGCAATAGCTTGAATGCGTAAGATTTTTAATCTATTGTCTTAAAATATATCATATGAAATTGAAGAAACAATATTCTAACATAGAACAAATTTGTTTCAGGAAATGCTAATTAAATGAATCTTTTAAAAAGTTAATGACAATTTTATTTAAATATATTCAAAGTGAAATGTTCTTTAAGTTTTACAATAAAAAAATAATGGTTATGATATTAAATATTTTCCTGTAAAATAGTTTCAATTACACATTTTATTAACATTGTAAGAAATTTTAGCAATTTATTTTATTGCCAACATTTCTAAATATCATACAATTCATAGAGTCCTAGAATTTCATAAAGAAATATACTAAATTGTTATAAGTTTACTGAATCTATTAATTTAGATTATTTCTCTAATGATGAGAAAATAGTTAATATCTCTCAAATTAATGACTGATTAGCGTCTGCAATTTGAACGACGCCGTCCGTATCAGTCTCACTTCGATAATTTCACTATTAAATTAGCAAGTTAAAACTTTCGTGATATTTCCATAATGTTTTAAAAGTTTAAGCCCAAAGCTTATATGCTATATTAATATAACTTTAGGGAGATATGTCAGTTTAATTAACTGCTATATCATTTTTAGCAATTATCTTATATTTTTAAACATCAGAAAAAAATTGCACACCCTATATCTACTACATTCATTAAATATACACATTTATAATATATATATTGTGATTCTTGTTAGATAAAATCTATCTTAATAATAGTAGCAAAAAAAAATGCAAAATCAGTAACTGAATTAAAATACTGTGATAAAATACTGTGATCTCTATATTTTTAAATGATTGATTATAGCAAGTTCTTCTAAAGAATCGAATAATTAATCGCCAAATAATTGCTAATAACAATTACTACTAGAAACCGAATAGGAAAATATGTTACAACGACTTCAATTTTAAATACCCTTATATTTAATAAAGATAATTATATTTAATAAAATTTTGCTGTTATTCAGAAAATAACAAAATATGCAGCTGCCAGAGATTTACAATCGGATCGTTTGATTTTTATTCCTTAACATTTCTTTCATGTAAGTATTTCCATACTAAAATTAATCTCTGAGACAGTTGCATTTACAATAAAATTGAAATTTTGAAATTACCAATAAACAAAGCACTGTTTCAAATCTTTTAAATTAATTCTAACTCCATTAAAATTCTTATATATATGGGCATTAACCAAGAAAATCTGATGGCACTCGTAAATATTTTTTGCAAATGAATGTATGACAGCAGTTTCCTATTAGTACTCAAAAAGTCTTCTATTTAGATTGATCTTACAAACAGTGAAGCACTTAAGATTTAGAAGATATTTTAAAATGGCACTTAAAAGTTGTAGAATCTGGTTTTGAAATTGAAATGGTAACTGAAATAGTGTCTATTAAGCAAAATTCAAAAAGAAGAGAATGGATCATAAAGATGTAAAAATGTATAATGTTATTGATAATACAAGATATTCTATAAGGAAGATTAATCTATTGGTGTTTTTTTCTTTTCTGTTTTGAAAAAAAGTATGGATATTTTCTTTTATTTGATCAAAAAATATTTTTTATTTTTGTACGCACTTAAAAATATATATAAATTCTATTACAACTTCATGATAAATCGCCAAGTTATTTTGCAGAATGGCTCGTAGTACTAACTATTATTACATATGTATTGATCCTGTGTCATTATAAGAGCTCTTTTTTATAATTTTGATGTCGTTAAAATAGCGAAGACTATAAAAGGGTGGTGTAAAGAGCAAAAAGTAAAAAAATACTTGTCAAATACGTCTCAAAATCATATATTTTAATGAATACTATATTGTATAAAGAAAGCCCTCGTTAAAATAATCTTTATGGCTGAAAACTAGATCGCTGTAAGAACAATGACTTCATTTAGAGCACATATAAAATTTCTGAGAATCGGTTATTCAAATTTGCCTCAGATGGCATTTAAACATGACATTTTAATAATTCTTTCTTAATAAAAAGTCCTACTGACACTTTTCTTTTTTTTCTATTTAATAAAAATAGCGACATAAATTTTTATACATTCAAGGCATGAGGCAAAAACATGCTTTACAAAAGCTGATTGTCTTAGTCAGTGCTGTAAAAATTCCCTTTTTGGATTAAAGAGATTTACTAAAAGGAGAGTGCTCTTAATTATTATATGTGAATATGACGTTGTCCTGGTTAGAGATTTGTGGTGTCTTCAAAAAAGTGAAATTATATAATACTCTTACTTACAGTATAAGTTATTATTTAATCTATCAGTGTTAACCGTTTAATTTCTTGAGAAACAATGAGAAATTTTCTTTTTTAAAAGTTTAAATAGAATAAACGCTGCTTTTCGCATGCTTTTATTTATGTGTGTTTTAAAACTGATATGCTAAACCTAACTATTGACCAATATCAGCTCGAGTGCTCTATATTTCATTTTTAACATCTGGCTTTTAAATTAAACGGATTATTTCAATTTCCTCATAATAGTGTATAAGGATCAGTTTATGCTTATGAAAGTTAATTAAACCATCACTTAACAAACCTCTCTGTCAAAATTTTGTAGTGCTTCTCGTAGTAATTGAATAATTGTTTCATCATCAATTTTAATTATTGAAATTCGGTGTATTCCCGTGGCTGATGAATTTGGTAATGCTTCTTGTAGTATTTAAACAATTGCTCCTAAATGAAATATTAGTGTTATCAAATTTTGATATATTCCTATGTCCATTGAATTTTTTTGTTCTTGTAGTACTTTTACCAATTGCTTTATAAATTTCTTAGGTTATTGAACATTGACATACTTACTTCGATGTGTATTCCTCCAGCAAAGTATGTTCACACATGAAAAATTGAAATTCGATAAAATGAATTTCAGTTTTTATAATTTATTATGAATTTGCTTTCATAAGTATATAATAAAAAATAAATTATTTTAATGCTCTTTTTTTTCTTGGTGGCATGTTTCCTGATATTTATATATTTATACATTCTGCCTTTTGAATAAGACACAAATTAAAATCATTTTCATCCTTTACTAAATATGTTAAAAGGAAAGAAAACTCATTTGACGTTTTTTTTTTTTTTTAATTCTGAAAAAATTCCGAAATCTACATGAGACACATTCTGAATCTTCTTATGCGGTAGTGCAATAGGAGAACCTAATATTAAGTACCAGGAATAGGAGATTTTCTTGATAAATATAAAGTGTTCTAAGAGTTCAGCTTAGTTACAAAATATACATCCAAATCGTATAGATTTTAAGCTGCTTATGCATCTCTGCATTATCTCACTAAAGCAAATAATTCTCTTAGAAGTGGACAGAACTTTTTTGGATTCCCAATTTATTTCTCGAGATTATGACTGCTTAAGCGAAAAATATCCAAAATTGCCGATAAGCAAAAAATTCAAAATCACCCATCAAAGGTAATAATCAAAAGATTGCCATAGTACTAAAAATAAATTTTGTTATTTTTATAAATCAGACGGCATATTTAAATTTCACAGAATTTAAAGAATCCCTTTATAATAATCCTAACCAAAATAAAAATTTAACTTTTCAGCTTATCGAGTAAAAGAACTAATCTGTTATTAAATATTTATTAAGGTTCGTACTATATCAATACAGTACACTAGCATTCTAATGTAATACACACACAATACTCGTAGTAACGGTCCTATGTAGTGCAAACAAAGTCAAAAGCACATTTCAACAACTTTTATTTTGGATTCTCAACTTATTTATCGCGATTATGATTATTTAAGTGAAAATTCCAAAAGCGCCGATAAGCAAAAAAATATAACATCACATATCAAAGCTAATAATCAAATGATTGCCACAATACTAAAAGTAAATTTGAATAAATCCGAAGGCACATTTGAATTTCGGAAAATTAAAATAATTATTTTATAATAATCCTAATCAAGCACTTTTCAGCTTAGTGAATAAATTCAATCACTTTTCCACTTAGTGATTAAATTCAATCCCTTTTGAGTTTAGGAAATTAAAAAACTATATCTGCTAATAAACAATGATTGAGGTTCGTACTATAGCAACACAGTACATTAGCATTCTAATGTAATACACACACACAGTACTCGGCAGTCGGAGTAACGGTCCTGTGTAGTGCTAACAGCGCCAAATGCACAATTCAAGCGAACAGAGTTATCTATTATAAGTTGATGAAGCGATTGCAAACCGATAACTGTATAACGGCACGTTAATTCTATTCGCTTTGCAATCGGTCCTTGTGCATCAATGCGACATAATTAATGCACATGACATGAGCATAATACCTCTGGGTATGAGCGGACGGAGGAATAAGGTGATGCGGCCCCTAATTCGATGGGCAATGGCCATGAGCTCAGTATACGTCACTTCTGCGTGTGCATTACATAAAGTGTACAGGCTGTGATTTGAATGTCTTTGATCTTCTGTAACTGCAGCAAAGTATTTAATTATATTCAAGAAAATTGCCATCGCTGAGAATCAAAAATTGCTGCATTTTAATAAATTTGATATACAATGATTATTAAGATTCCGTTTTAAATAAATTTTTTGTTTGTTGTAAATATAGCTATCACCAGAAAAATAGTTCTGAGTAACAGTAAATGGGTTTTGAATGTCTTTGATCTTCTGTGACTGCAGCAAAATATGGAATTATATTCAAGAAAATTGTCAGCGCTGGAAATCAAAAATTGCTGCATTTTAATAAATCAGATATGCAATGATTATTATGATTCCGTTTTAAATCAATTTTTTGTTTGTTGCAGATATAGGTATCACTAGAAAAACAGTTCACCATAAAAAAAAATTGGCTTTTTTCAAGGTTTTCTGATATTAATAATTGTCTTAAATAGCCTAAAACTCTTTCTTAGTTAAAAAAAATAATAAAATTAATGACTTGGAGGTTTTTTATCTTTGCAGTAATTGTCTTTTTATGTTTTATAATGCAAAGAAAAAAAAAATGAGAATCCTTCAAATTTCTTTAAATACACGACGGTATTGTTTAAATAATCGAATTTGTTTCTGAGATATTAAGTTAACATTTTAAATCTTTTATTTAAATCTATCGTATATTAACAAGTTTAAAATATCAACACAACATATAGTTAAATTATATTCAATATGATTCAAAAATATAATATAATTCAAATAAATAAATATTAACTTTTACAATTACAATGCTTTATGAAATTTAAAATAATAACACATAAAAAGTTTTGTAATGATATTGCTTGATGTTTTTGCTTAAATAATTTTCTATGCATATTATCTGAATAAATATTTTGCATTAAATATTTTAGCTTAGTATAAAACGACCAAATTTACTTTATGTTTTATAGAAATATATTTTAATACATTATAGTGAAAATACCATTAAAATTTTACCATTTACCATTACCATTTTACCTTTTTACCATTTACCATTTTACCATACCATTTAAAATTTATATTCAGCAAATAAATTCTGAAAGTATAATAAAGATATAAGTTTATGTAAACTATTCTATTATGGATTATTCAGAAAAGTATTTAAATGTTTTACGAGCAGATAAATTTATTTAATATTTTACACTGATATCCCTTTTTAGTCAACAATTATGACTTCAGATCATAATACATGTTACTGAAAATCATCATTCCCCAACTAGATATAGGCGATGGATTAGTTAGAAAATACATGAAAATAACATTAGCATCATTGTAAAACACACAACAAAAATTAAAAACAGTAGTAAGATGTAGTACACCTAACAATTAACAGTAGTATGTTAAACAATTGAAAACGGAAAAAGGAAATGGATAGGATGAAAACAGTAGTACACATAACAACTAATTCTTCATTGACTATCACTAGCTGAACAGATAAATAATAATATTATTCAATTAAGCATGTGCCATTTTATTTTGTACTTTTTATTTCTAATATTTTTTGTAGAAATATCTCTATTGACTCAGAGATTCCGACGTTGACATTTTTACTTAAAAAAATGAATGCGAGACATCATTTTAGTGTTATTATGACAACCTAAGTAGTCTTATTATGACTACCTAGAATTATTATTACTATTTCAGAATAATTTCTATATCAACACTACCACTTAAGAACGCCACTATCAAACAAAACAAACATTTTATTTAGTAGAAGGATGGGTGATGGAAGTGCTTATAAAGAAAAATAAGTATCAAGATGCATCAGGACAGAGAAAAAGGTTGAAACACACTGCTCTAAATAAAAATATAAAACCTTTATTATGTTTACAAAATTTGAAATTATTTTAGCACGATTCCATGATAATTCGAAATGAAGCAGCAAATATCAAACGTTTTCCAAATACACCATCCCTCACAAACCTATCCCATCCATCTGCAGTAGAAAACGTGTCTCGCACTCGACTAAATATAATCATCATCGGTGCCACACTAGGAAGAGAAGAAATAGTTACATCACACCCTGTAGTAAGGTATTCGCTTATCTGTCATGTCCATAATGGTGTTCCCCCTGATTAATGTCAGAGCCACAAAGCGCACTGCTACAAACTTCTCTATCGGAAAACTCCGTGCAACGACACAACCGTATCAGCAGTTTTACATCAAGGGTTGCGTTGTGAACCCTGAGTGGATGTGGCATGTACCATCGTGGTAGATGTTTCTCGTTAATAGTCTTCAGGGTGGATATGGCACAATAGATATGGGAAGAAGAGTGGTGCATGTGTCTACTATCATGGTGCACACGTTTGAAAGCAATTGATTCGACAGTTTGTGACCTGTTTTGGGAAGATTAATGGAGTAAATTGGTTTTAATTGATGGCTTTTAAAGTTATGACAGTTGAATGAAAGTGTAACTCAAGCACGAAAAAGAATACTTTTTGTTGTAAAATACACTTAAATCATGTATTAAAACATATTCATGTATTGAACCATCTAATGAAACCCCCTAGATCATGTATAAAAAAATAATAATAATTTTTGTTTCCTTCTGGGTGTAGGTTTGATTATCTACTATGCAACCAAAATTACAATGATTTTTTTCATAATTAAAAAACAAAATGTATTGTTTTAAGATTTGCCAACTTTCTGAAAATTCGCCTAATATTTACAAGATTTTTAATACATTACATAAATTAAAAGCTGTGTGGTGCTAGTTGATAAGGAAACTAAGAGTATGAAAATCGATTTGTTATGCTCTGTAATTATTTTCTTTGTTTCCATTAGTCCAAAAAGAATTGTTTGTACTTAAAATAATTTACCGATATTAGAAAAACGTGACTTAAACAGCGCGGATATTAAAAAATTTAACTGACTAAATTTTAATATCACAATGTTTACCAACTTATCTGTTTGGGCTTATATATAATTGTTTTTTTATTTATAGAGTATTTATTTTAAAGATGAGCCAACTGATCACAAACGAAACACAGATTTAACCTGTTTCACAGATATGAAAAAAGCAATTAAATATTATATACACAACAAAGCAATT
>BPLQ01003296.1:763566-774253 GCA_021605075.1 Caerostris darwini
AACTACATATATTTAATAAAAACAATAGAATAGGAACTAATGTTCATTGTCCTCATTATTTATTGTTTATAATAAACAATGATCACAATAAAAACAATAAACAATAGTTACAATAAAAACAATAAACAATGATCGCAATAAAAAATTAAACAATGGTCACGATAAAAAAGACAAACAATGGTCAGAATAAAAACAACAAACAATGGTCACAATAAAAGCAATAAACAATAGTCACAATAAAAACAAACAATGGTCACAATAAAACAATAAGCAGTGGTCACAATAAAGATAATAATCAATGGTCAAGAATAAAAACAGTAAATAATAGACGCAATAAAAAACAATAAACAATGATCACAATAATGAATAAACAATAGTTACAATAAAAACAACAAACAATGGTCACAATAAAAACAATAAACAATGGTCACAATAAAAGCAAAAAACAATGGTCACAATAAAAAACGACAAACAATGGTCATAATAAAAATAATTTGAAGAACTGTAATAATATTTTAAAATTGGTATTGTTTCATGGTATTTCAAATTAAATAACTTTTCTGAAGTATAACTTGAATATTAAATGAATGATTGGTGTGTTCCCTTTATAATAAAGCACGTAAAGTCAAAAATATATTTAAATACGTTAAAAACCTTCAGCATATTTGTTTGAGAATAAAGATAAATGAAAAATGAAAGTCACGTTTTAAAATACCATAACAGTTGTTGTTTGCCCTTATGTTTAACAAGTTTTTGTGGGAAAAAAACGATTTCATGTACAAAGAAACATTGAGTCCCAACATAGAAAGAAACAACTTATCATAATTAATCAAATGCTTCTTTTGAAATAGCTTAAATAACGACGAATCCATGTATTGTAAAATAAATGAAGAATGCAATATGCTATCATTCTTTACACTGCTCTCCATATTTCCTGAGAACAATAGCAGGTGATATAAAACGTAGAGCAAATTTATGTCTTCTTCATACTTTCTGACAATGACGGATTGCCAAGGAATAAATGCACCATATTCTTGTTTACCGAGAGTAGGGGGCAGAGTTTATCTATGGTTTCAGAAAAAAATTGCAATTTATTTTTTTTTAAGATCAGAAATGTGCAGTGGTTTTTGAAGCACATTTTTTTCCTATTAAAGTATCATTTGTAATCTGGAAATAAATTATATGCGCTTAATTACAGCAGTTTACTTATTTATTTTTACAGGATTTTTGTAAGGGAGCTTTTTTTATAATACATAAAATAAAAACTAATGCATTATTGAAACATGTGATTTATAGTCCACCCTGGACCTCACTAACTGATAGTATTTTGATAATTTGATTAGGTTAAAACGCTATTGTTTATATAAATAATGATTCTTGGTCATAAATGTTCCTGAAAATCATTGGGAGTTTTATAAAATTTATTTCGTGTGAAGCGTCTATCATTAGAAGTTCCACAAAATACAATTATATTTAAATACAATCATATATATTGCATTTAAAAATACATTTAAACATTTTTTTAAAGATAAAATGCTGTAGTTTTCAATACTAAAGCTAACTTGCAGAAACATATTATGTAATTAACTTAAATTATTTTTTATATTTTCATTATGGGACTCAATAGATAATCCATTGACAGGAGATAGTATTTAGGAATATATATATATATATATACATATATATATTTATAGTTACATTATCAAGAAAAAAGACTAAATATTTTTCTTAAATACACATAAAATTCTAAAGCTTCTAAATTCCTAAATATTATCTCCTGCCATTGGAAGTTTGCTGAGTCACACAGTGAAAACAGAAAAAATAATTTTAATAAGTCAGTTGTTGAATATGATCCTGCAAGTTAGTTTTGGTATTAAAAACTGCAACATTTTATCTTTCCAGATATGCAATCATATGCTTTAAATACAATTTTTTTTAATTTAAAAAAAATGCTTAAATGCTTTTTTTTCATGCCCAAAAACTAAAAATAATTTTACTTTAATCTTTAAGATTTATATATAGTTTCTCTTTTTGCTTTTACAATGTTTTATTGCTACAGCCAACAAGCTTATGATTACTTTCCACAATCTTTTAAATAAAGCTTGAAAATAGTACATAAGTAATTTCAATATTATATATATATATATTTATATTGATCAAAAATTACGAAAACGACATACAGAAATGTTTTAATCAGATTCTCTTCCCTCTAGTCAGCATCCGAAATTCTTTTCAAATATATTATAATATATAATATATTCCATTTGATGGGAAATGTATTAGTTGAAAATCTTATTTGAAAAACAGCATATCGTATGCAGCTGCAAGGATTAAAAGTCTTCTATAATCCTTGTTAAAGATTTTGATGATATTGTTACTTATTATGTTAAAAATATTGATAACTTGTTTCTTGGAGATATTCTTGTTAACGGAACAAAACTTATAATATTTTTCAAACTCAGTATTAAAACTTTATAAGAAAGTATTAAGAAATATGGAAGCATTACATGTGGAAACATTTTCCACATCCTCATTTTTATTTGACGGAATTGAACTATTTATTAATAAATTAAAACGATGTCTGTTCTACGCGAATTTTACATTTCTATGTTATCTACGTTTCTAGATTTCCTCTGTAAGATTTAGTTAATTTTTCCGTTGTAAGACAGTTAGTTTAATTTCCCTTTGTAAGGCATCCCTAGATTTCTTTTGTAGCTCTTTTTGTATGTGTGGCAATAGCTACTGCTGTGTATCACTAGAAATATAACTTCTTCAGTAATGCCTAAGAACTGTCTGGTATTGTTAAACTTAATGCATTTCATTTTTTGTTGTTGTTGTAATTAACTTTGTTGTTTTTACATGTTTTTCATTAAGTAACTTAAACATCAGTAAATAATTGTTACATAGCTTAGTCCCATCATAATTAACCTATTTTTCACTTTTACACCTTTCATTAATCAAGACAATAAAAAGTACACAGGCAAATTTATACTATTGTAAAACCCTCGTTAATTATACCTCCCTATGTAAACTAATACACCATTCTGTTCTGCAATTCAAAACAATAAATTATTAGATGTAACTATCTGTTAACGCTTTATTTATTGGTTTGAGACATTTTGTAAAATATTAAAATAATATTTACAAGTAGTACATTCTTTAAATGATATCCATTGCTGATCTTATAAGAACAATCTCTTTTTGTTGTTTGTTCCATGATATTTGTTAATATCGTTGGCTATAGTGCTCTAAACTCTAAAGAATATTTTGCATAGTTAAAGGTTTGTTTAGATAAACCCGCTTTTTAAATATTTTAACTGATAGAAATGGAATTACTTAAATGCTATTTTTTCATACAAATACTTAGGTGTTCTACTATAAATATAAAAGTATCTATGGATATATTTTGCGTCCAAATTTTTTTGATCAAATTGTAAATATAAATTGCAAAATTTAAATCAAGAAAATATTTAAGCGAAAAACATTTTACTACATGTTACATGATCTTTGCGTATTTAGTTACTTCTTAATTACAGTGATAAACCTATTCGAAAACAATCCATATAATATCTAAATGCACTTACGCGATATGCTTTCATATGACATCAAAAATGAAATTATATGAAAACAACATACCACATACACTGAAGTGACAAAAGTCATGGGATACCTCTTAATATCGTGTCGGCCCTCCTTTCGCCCGGCGAAGTGAGCAACTCGACGTGGCATGGACTCAACAAGTCGTTGGAAGTCTTCTGCAGGAATATTGAGCCATGCTGTCTCGATAGACGTCCATACTTGTGAAAGCGTTGATGGTGCAGGATTTTGGGCACGAACAGACCTCTCGATGATGTCCCATAAATGCTTGATGGGATTCATGTCGGGCGATCTAGGTGGCCAGATCATTCGTTGGAATTGTCCAGAATGTTCTTCAAACCAATCGCGAACAGTTGTGGCCCGGTGACATGGCGCATTGTCATCCGTAAAAATCCATGAATGGGTACATGAAGTCCATGAATGGCTGCAAGTGATCTCCAAGTAGCTCAACATAAGCATTTCCAGTCAATGTTCGGTCCAGTCGCACCACAGGATCAAGTCCATGCCATGAAAAAACAGCCCACAACATTACGGAGCCACCACCAGCTTGAACAGTGCCTTGCTGACAGTTTGGGTCCATGGCTTCGTGGGGTCTGCGCCACACTCGAACTCTACCATCAGCTCTTACCAACTGAAATCGGGACTCATCGGACCAGGCCACGGTTTCCCATTCATCTAGGGACCAACCGATATGCTCACGTGCCCATGAGAGTCGCTGCAAGCGATGTCGTTCTGTCAGTAAAGGCACTCGAGTCGGTCTTCTGCTGGAATAGCCCAAGAAAGCCAAATTTCTCCGCACAGTTCTAACAGACAAGTCCCTTGTACGTCCCACATTAATTTCTGCGGTTATTTGACGCAGTGTTGCTTGTCTGTTAGAATTTACGACTCTTTGCAGACGTCGCCGGTCTCGGTCGTTAAGTGCAGGCGATCGACCACTGCGCTGTCCATGATGGGATGTTATGCCTGAAATTTCATAGTCTCGGCACACTCTTGACACAGTGGATCTGGGAATGTTGAATTCCCTAACGATTTCCGAAAGGGCATGACCCATGCGTCTAGCTCCAACTAACATTCCGCGTTCAAAGTCTGTTAATTCCCGTCGTGCGATCATCATCACGTCAAAACCTCTTCACATGAATAACTTGAACAGAAATGAAAGCTCTGTGAAAGCACTGCGCATTTATACCTGTTCTACGCGATGCTACTGCCATCTGAAAATTTGCATATTGCTATCCCATGACTTTTGTCACTTCAGTGTATTTTTCACATTGGTGAAATAAAGCAATTTATGTTATATTATTGTAAGTACGAATCTATAGTAGAAACAAAATACTTAAATATTTACAAATCCCCAAATATTTAAAATATTTAAAAAAAATTAATGCACGAAAATTATTTAATTTTTAAAATCAGTTAATGATAAGTTAAATCCAATAACGCACATGTGCACATCAATTCTTTTTCATGTCAATTTCATTCTATTAAATGCGCATTTTTTTTACCAAAAACAATAATGAGTATTTTCTTAAATAAAAACTATTCGTCAAATAGAAAAATTAAGGAAAGAAAAATAACTAAGATTTATAAATTTATTCTATAAAATCGATGTTGTACAATATAAAATGCCATGCGTTTTGCAATATAAGCTTTCTATCATTTTATATTTTAAATATTTTTGTATCTGTTACTTATCCTAAGTTAAAGAAATTTAAGTTATTTTTAGAAATGTGTCAGACATTTTAAAACCAAATTCCTGAGTTTCCAATACAAGAAGAAATTTCTGAAATCCCTCAAGTTAAAGGAAAATGGCTTGTCATATCTTTAACAGGCACGCAAATGTTACAAAAAAAATATTTTTTCAATCTCAAGATGGTCAGAAAATAGATACTGGAATAGGAAAATCGAAACTCGATTTTCAACAATCTCAAGGAAACCTCAAGGTACAAGAGATTTTCTTTTTAGACCTAGTTTTTTTTTTTTGCTTCCTCATTTTTGGGTTATTCCCAGAGGGTTAAGTTTCCCAAAATTGGCAATAATATAGAGAGGCAAATCATTGATTCATCTTGAAATTGTGCCTGTGAATTATTGAAATGGAAGATTAGCTGAAAGTTTGGATAGCAAAATTATCATTTATTACTGAAAAATTCATTTTATATTATTTAAAATTAGAATTGGAAATGTATCGTCCACTTTATAAAACAAACTCTCTCCCTTTAAAATAATCTCAGAAGAATATAAATATATGTATTATGTATATAGATCTTTATATATATATAATTCTTCTGTACATGTGATGAAATTTTTTGTATGTGTTTGAGTGTGTCAATGGATACTTTTGATTCACAATTGAACCCGATAGGTATCTCTGCAATCGATATATCTTTATATATATAATTCTTCTGCACATGTGATTGTCACTGAACTCCTCTTAAACGGCTGGACCGATTACGATGGATTTTTTTGAGTTTGACAAAACATGAATAATGTTTTTATGCTGTCCACTTTGTTGTCACCTCCAGATGGTGCTGCAGTATATCAACTTCTATACAGTTCAATTAATCGCTATGAAAATTGGTAATAGTATGTATTCGAATATGGAAAATATGTTAGAGCAATGTACTTTATTGTTACTTGCCACCTGATGCTGCTGCAGAATTTCACCATATATACCGTTCAAACGATATCCATGAAAATTAGCATGCATATATATTGGAACACGGAGATTCCTTTTTTTTTTTGCAGGACATCGTATGCCGCGTTCTGTTAGTATATATATATATATATATATATATATAAATATATGTGCGTGTGTGTGTTTGTATTTTTTAAAAACTAATTTTTATTCGACTTATTTTTTTATTTGTTAATTGTATTGTCTAAAAATCTTATATCTTTATTGTTAACGAATAGTTTCGTTTTTTATTAATATTTTTGTTTCATTCAATTGTTTTGTTATATTGGATTGTTGACATTTAATTTTTCTATTCAAAATATCTTCTTTATTAATAACTATGTATTGTATAATTGTTCCTTTACAGTGATTCATTAAAATTCAATCCTTCCTTTACAAAATTATCTTTCCTTACAAATGATAATTTTAAACATTATCAAATATTTTGCAATTGCAACTAAAATTTTCTGTTGATTCTTTTACAGTTTTCACCAATATCTTTTTTCTAATAAAATTTAGCAAATTTAATAATGATTATTTTCTATAGCCGGGTAACTCCCAGTCTTATCTTCTTGTCAATACAAAAATAAAAAGATATATTTAATGAAAAACATTAAGCAAACCAAGAGAGTAAACAAAACAAAACAAAGCAATAACACATATTTCATAGTTTGTAATGATCGAAATAAATAAAGTATTAAGGGGAATTTCCATAATTGTATTGCTGTGCATACAGCTTAGGAATGTTTCTCTATCATACTCTACGTCATTAATTACTTCTTTTTAATTTATAAAGCTTTGTATATAATCTTTTATAATAAATATTCCTTTAAATACATAATGTTTTTATATCCATACATGAAATATATTCTGAAAAAAAAATTTTCGTAAGCACATTTTCATATATTATTTAAAAAATAAATTCGGATATATAATTATTTCAGCTTAATATGTGCATAATGAAATTATTCTCTTATTTAAGAAAACAATTAAATGGCTTAAAATAATGTTCAGAAAATATATTTTACTTATTCAGATCAAAGATAAAATGTAATTAGTTTCCTTACATGCAATACAAATTTCTTAATCAATGAATGCGTGATCTTATTTCAATTAAAATTCTCGAATAGTTACAAAAAAAAAATTCTTTTGCATTGCACATCTATTCTGGAACAGTTCAGAAGCATTCGAAAAAGAATGTCTTTACAAAAAAAATGCAAAGAAAACAATTAATTCTACTAAAACCCCACAAAAACGCAATTCTCTCGCAATTTCGAAATCGAGTTGTGAACAACCATTACAAATTCTTCTTCTTCTTTCGTTCGTTCACGTGCTTTGCCAGTTTAATGAACTAAAATTGCTTTATTTTAATTTAGTCTCGCAGGATTTGGCTAGGGATCAGGGCCAATCCTCTGCGAAAGAAGTGTCAACAATGAAAAGGATGCCACTAGGTGATTAAAAACTGAGAGTTTACGATAAGAATTTCTTAATTAAACTGGTGCCCACTGATTCACCGTTCTGAATACTAAGTAAATGGTGTTCTTTAAATTGTTGCACTACGTCACTGTAGTGTTTTTGTTCTTCAGGAAGATGCCTTACCCCAATAGACCCTTCTCTTTGTATAGACTGGCCTTTAGACGAAGCAAATTGAGTTCTTTTGATGCTATTTGTCCCAAAAGACCAGTTAATTCTTAAACAGGTTAATTCTTATTTAAATGGGAAGAATAGCATAATTCAACTCCACTTAAAAATAGTGATAAATTGCACGCTTTTTTCTCAAAATGTGCATCTTCAGAGGTTTTTTTTAAATTTGGCAATGTATCATCAGATTTTTTATATTTTATCATCAGAATTTACTGGAAAAAGAAGTAATTTTGTGTAGTATTGGATGGACTGACCACTTTGTATTTCCCATCAGCTTCTTGTCTCAATACAGAAACACGAAAAGTTGTATTAGCAAATGAAAATTATGAAACAAATTTTTACGAATATGGGCGTTATATATATATAAATTGGGAAAATAATACTATTGAAATGAAAAATGTTGATCGATTTGCAATAGGAACAGGCTAATCATTTTTAAAAGAAGTGTCAAAAATGAAAAAGATGCCTCTAGGTGATTAAAAACTGAGAGTTTACGATAAAAATTTCTTAATTAAACTGCTGCCCACTGATTCACTTTCCTGCATACTAAATAAATGGTGTTCTTTAAATTGTTGCACTAGATTGGAATACTGCAGAGTTTTCGTTCTTCAAGAAGATGCCTTACCCCAATAGACTCTTTTCTTTCCATAGACTAGCTATTAGATGCAGCAAATTGAGTTGTTTTGGTGTTATTTGTCGCCAAAGACTAGTTAATTCTTATACAAGTTAATTCTTATTGAAATGGGAAGAACAGCATAACTCCCCTCTACTTCAAAATAATGATAAATTGTACACTTCTATACTCAAATTATACATCTGCAGAGCCTTTTAAAAATTATGACAAAATATCACCAGAATTTTTTATATTTTACCATAAGAATTTTTTCGAGAAATCAGTAATTTTGTGTAGTATTAGATGCACTGACCATTTTGTATTTCAGATCAGCTTCTTGTCTTGGTATAGAAGCAAGATAAGGTGCATCGGACAATGAAGATTATGAAACAAGTTTTATGAAGACGGCATTATAAATATAAATTGGAAAAATAATGATATTGAAATGGAACAATTTTGATCCCTTTGCAATGAGAACACACGATTATATCAAGAATTTTGTTATTGCGCCATTCTGTTAAACCTGAGGATGCCCTAGTACAATTCTTTTAGTACAATTGTAGCTAAAGGTGGTAAGGCAGCAGTAAAGGATAAAGAAGAATTGAGAATTTAATCGCTATATGACAGTAATTCCTTTCTGGATGATTGCTATGTGAAAAATTGTAGTTTGGAAATTTTTTTGAATATTTTTGATTTACTGTTAAATTTTATTAATTTCTAATTTTTATTTAAAGGAATTGCATTTTAGTGAATTAAAATACTATTTTATATATTTATAATTTTTAAAATATTACTTAATATTATTTTATATTTTTAAAAATAGGAATGTATTTTAGTGAATTAAAATATCATAGTTTCCATTTGGAATGAGATATTTAAAAAAAAAAAAACCTCACAAAAACGACAAAATTTCAGATAATGTATTTTCTTTGACCCTTCATAAATATGCAACGTCTTCTTATTTTAAACAAAATGTACTTTTTACTTGACTGAAGAATGAATTGCTATTTTTTCTGTATTGATTAGGCAACTTATTTTATTCCCAATTTAAATTGAAGAGGCTTGTGCAACACTGAGAGAAAGAAATTAGTAAGTTACATCTTCATAACATTGTATCCTAATATTATATCTTGTAGTGGTGTGAGTACGGGTATCTATTCGGGCGCCAGATTGTGTGTGAATTTTGAGTAACCAGATTGTAACTGGATATGGTTGGGTTGAGATATTTGAGGCGCAGATTTGAGAACACACAACTTTATTTACACACGCACAAACCTCGCACGCATAGAATTAGGGGCATACAATATTTAGGACATTTATAAGCAGATAAATATATGTTCGTGGTAGAACTCCACTTCTAAGTTGGTAACCCGAAACTCAGATATGTGCAGGGTGGGCTAAATATAATACCTCTTTAGGTGAATTTCTGTAGACCAACTGATCACTTCACCTGAGTGCTACAGGGGGTGGGGGTGGGGGGGAGGAGTTGCTCCTGATAACACGTAGGAGGAAGCATGGTTACAATCTTAGACAATTACAGCTTTATAACCTTGCAACATTTCTGATTTTGTTATTGATATAATTTTAGTACTGTCATTGAGTATGTAGATCTGTCAATATGTTATTTTTTTTCGTTCTTGTTTATTTTGGTATATATCTCTCAGGATTTTGGGATAGTTAAATAACCAGTGATGTTTTTTATTTATTTTAGAATTTCAATGATTTTACCGATCACCGTACTTACTTCATCGTTATGATTTACACATGATAGCGTTACTGATAGACTCCTACATTAAAACAAATACCTGAGTTGGTCTATCAAAAAAATATGCATTGAAATTTAAATTCATCGTTCAATTATTAAATAAAAACGAAAAAACTGTTTTCTCTTAAACATGCGAGATTGTCTTAAAAAAAGGATTATGGGTATTTGCAGATTTGCCTTTTGTATACAGTGTGTATTTACTTTAATTATGAAGGCATAGATTTGGATGGCTAAGGTTCCATCTGTAATTTGATTGAAATTCGTATTTCACAGTGACAAAATGTAAATTACCATGGAGCAGAATGTTTAGTACAATATGTCCATGCTATAACTATTATACTGAACTATAGAATTATAACTATTATACTGAACTATAGAATTATAACTATTATACTGA